>JAKZJZ010001421.1:0-28004 GCA_022702705.1 Papilionanthe hookeriana x Papilionanthe teres | reverse complement strand
AAAGTTTTAAGATATGAGATTAAACCGATCTCACATCCCAAATAGTTTATATAAACGAGCACCGCACCACAAACCGTGTATCTATCCCTAAGGATGTAATAATCGCTCGAGGGTGGGGCTCGATCAAATAAACTAGAAGTTTCTGTGACATCCGTTCGGTCCGCGAACCAATTTTATATGCCGACAAATTCCCCGCTTAATATGAAAGTATTAAACATAGTTTATATTACTCCGGGTTCTTTAAAATTCCCTATAAGGGCAAGCCCCTATAGCTAATTACATCTTAAGTGACGGAATCACCTAAGAAAACTCTCGATAATAACCAATACTTCGCTCTCAAGAATTTCAAAGTTTATGGTTTTCAAAGATTGAATTTTGGAATTTCAATAAGGAATGGATCAAATTTGGAACATTTTGTTTTCGTGAATCCAAAGGAAGAAAGGCAGGAGAAATCACCGATTCGAAGTGAACTTCGGTAATTTCCCGACTATCCTATTGTTTCGCTTCGAATTCAGGAAAGTCCTAATGTTTATTTAGTATTTCAATCTCGCCAATTTTAATTAATTAGTATTTATATTTGTATGATAAAATCAAACAAATAAACTTCAGAAGATGCGAGGGTTTATTGTCGTATCTGACGACTACCTCGAATCCTAAGATCGGTTAGGGCTTAATTTGCAATGCAAATGCCTAACGAAGAGGCCGAGGATTCATGTCGCACTGTGCAAGCTACCTCGAAGTCCTATGGCTTCTGTTGTTTAATTCTAAGAAGGTTTTGCCGAAGTAGGTTCAAGTTTCATTGACGACGATGGCCGTGCTCGCCCACCATGCTCCAAGCTCCTTGCTGCTGCAGAGGTTTAGTTTAGAAATCATAAATCAGGGATGAGAAAAGTGTTTTGGTTCAGAGAAGATCTTAATTTCCAAGTGTTTTGTATTTTGATTAAAACAAATCTTAAAGTCGATTATAACGACACCGGCTAAGATCCCACTGGTTCCATCCTTCCGCATCATTATTTTTATCGCATTCACTTAGTCCGTATGAATTTGCTAAACTCAACCGAATGAGTTCCACACTTTCATTTAGACCGCGGGAAATCCCGCTAAGCAACACGTAGGTTACATCATCCGAGGTATTCCCGATCATCCAACAAGACGTTTTAATTTAGTTGCAATTGTAGTTTTGTGTCTCGTTTGTGATTAAATTTTGAGTTGTTTTATATTTTGAAATGTTGTGGCGGTGAATTTTATCTTACAATGACTTTTAACTTAGTTTTGGTTTCAGCTTTAGTGGACTATCCTAAAGGTGTGGGTTTTCATGCAACAAGCTTGTTTTATCATGCAAGAAAAGTGAAGTGCATCCGCAATAAAGTAAATCGTATGGAAGTAAACTGCAAGAAAGTAAATTGCAATAAAATAAAAGTGTACCCTGAGGGTCTTCCCGTCATCCCAAGCTACACTTAAAACACAATTAGAATATTTAAGCAAGTTCCCAGTAAAGCTAAGGAAAAGTTATGGTTTTCTACCAAATTCCTAATCCTATACCTAGTCATCTCCTATGACGTCTAGGTTCTTTGTGTTTTTGTTCGAGGACGATTTTCTTCATCAAAGAACAATTAAATCCAATTGTTCTATAAATATCCTATCATATCGAGGAAGTGCTTAAGAAGAATCTTAAACATCTTTTCAATATTTTGTAGATTGCTTTTAAGTCCAAATGAATTTAATTATATAAATGAATCAATCATCCGAGGTTTTCAAGTTTTGTTAACTCGCTCATGAATTAAGACATTCGAATATCTTATGAAGTGAAGTAGCACTTCATTTAATGTTTCATTTGTAGAGTTATAATAATCAAAGCTTTCAAGGGTAAATTAGTATTCAAATGATTCGATTTAAGTTAAAGGGTTTAAATTCGGAATAGATGTTCAAGTCGTTTTATATTTAATTTCTTTTATGTCTTAGAGTGATGTTATATTTAATTCAATTTAATTTAATCGAGTTTTTATTTAATTTAATTTAATCTAATTCGATTTCGATGTTTAATTAATTTGATTTCGATTTAATTTAATTTAATTATTTAATTTAATTTAATTATTTAATTTAATTTAATTTAATTTAATTTAATTATTTAATTTAATTTAATTTAATTATTTAATTTAATTTAATTTAATTTAATTTAATTTAATTTAATTGTTTAATTTAATTTAATTTAATTATTTAATTTAATTTAATTTAATTTAATTTAATTTAATTTAATTTAATTGTTTAATTTAATTTAATTTAATTATTTAATTTAATTTAATTTAATTTTATTTAATTTAATTTCAATTTAGTTTAATTTAATTTAATTTTATTTAATTTAATTTTAATTTAATTTAATTTATAATTTTAATCGAGATTTTAAAAGAGTTTAATGATTTAATTAAGTATTTTAATATTTTAAATTGAGTTATCATTTTAATTAAGAGTTAAGTGTTAATGATATAATTAGTTTAGGGATTTTTTAAATTAAAGAATAAATCTCTTCCTAATAAATATCCCTTATTTTAATAATTCCAATTTTATTATTCTTCCAAATTTAATCTATTATTTAATTAAAGTTTAATCATTTTAAAAATTGTTTAATGAGTTTCTACCCTTTAATTATTTAAATTTCAATCATCCAAATCAGATTAAGATCAAATATTTTACTTGTTAATTTTATTAAACCTAAAGTTTTAATTAAGGGTTAAAATTTTAATTACCATTTTGCCCTTCAAGCTTAATAATTTTATAAATCACAAAATTGGGCTTAAATGAACTTGAAATTTTTATGTGACTTCACTCATATATCAATAAAGACATGAGAGGAGAAAATGTGATTTTTCTGTATTTAATTTATTTATATAATTATTTTTGGTGGAAAATAGAGATTTCCAAGGAAAATTTAATAACATGACCAAGGGAAAGTTTCTGTCCTTAAGAAAATTAGGGGACATTCCTAATGACCAGAGAAGCACTTGGACCAATTTTGGTGATTTTTTGAATTATATTATTTTTATTATAATTATTTTGAGTTTTGGAGTGTTAATTAATTTAAAAATAAAATAAATGTTGAAAAATGGGTTTTATATTTTTCAAAAATCTCTCTGATATCAAGGAAACCAGAGAAGCAAATTTTACAATTTTCTGATTTTTCTATGATTTATTATAATTATTTTAGTGAAAATGCTAGAAAATACATTTTTTTTAATTTTAAAATTACCCTAGGGCTTTAAAATTCAATATCTCACTAAATAGACCTAAGAAAAATGTGGGATTTGTTCCTAAGTGATTAAAATTCAAAATGTGACATTTTGGTGAATTTTATTATTTTTGTGATTTTTATTATTTTTTAATTATTAAAAATATTAAAATATTATTAAAAATCAACTTTTTTAGAAAATTGAAATTTTAATTTTCTTAGGTTCCCCTGATATCAGAGAGGCTCCAAAACCAATTTGGTGAATTTTTGAAAAGTATTTTAAAAGTTATGAATTTTTAAAGTTTAAAATGGCTAAGTGACTTAATCAACCCAATTAGTGGGGCTAACCAAGTCCAATTGACCTCAAATTTTTATGGTGGATTCCTCTGATCCTAAAGGTCAGTGGAGAATTGATTTCAAGTCAATTTGATGCCTGGTTAACTCTAATTAATTAAAGACCTATTTTGGGTGTTTAAGCCAATTAGGTTGTTTTGAATGAACTAAGCCAAAATCTATTTTTCCTAGGGTTCTCTGGTCATAAGGAACATCACCAAATTTTCCTAGAATTTATTTCACAACATGCTATTTACTGGAATTAAAATACTCAAAATAGCTGACCTCGAACTTGAAAAATCAAGAACTCTTCATAGGGATGGCCTCCGACTTTGGAAAATTCAGGGAATGTTCCCAAATTCAGTAGGCTTCAAAAGCCCTATGGTCTCATGCCATGGTGAATTGTATGCATGCATGGAGAATTAAAACAATGCAGAGAGTAAATAAATTATAAAAAATAAAATATTCGATGAAATTAAGTGATTTCTTTTCCACATTATTCTCCTCTCTTCACCGAGCAAGAGGGTATTTTTATTTTATTTTTCTCGATTTTTCTACACAGTAGATATGAATTTTTGAAGTTTAGGAATTAAATAAATCGAAAATCCCTAATTTTCTACTTATCCGAGTCGCGCCGCCGCATCCCCAGCCTCCGAAAGGCCACGCGGCGCGCTCCCATTCGACGCCGCCACTCGAGTCGCCAGCCCGGCCCCGCGGTTCTCGTACCGTCTCCCGGTCCGACGCCATCCGAGCCGTCCGTCCGCGCGTGTATCGAATGGATTCGCATCCGTTCATCGTCCCCAAGTGTTCTCACCCGAGAGCCGTCCACACTAAATCCCTAAGATCTCACTCGATTCTCAATGGATTTTTACGTTCTTATACTCTATGGATTCGTCTCAAGAGACGAACACATCTATACTGCTAACATGCATCGAAACTAAAGCATTCGAAATCGAGAATCTCCGTGCTTCTGGATGAAGAGTTAGCTCATACCTTGGCTCGCAGAAGTGCGGCTTCAATCCGAGAGCCGTCGCACCTTCGATCGGGTCCCGCAAGCTCCGCATGAAGTCTCCCGGTCCGTGAATTGTCCGGATATGATTTCGACCAAGCCCGATCACAAAGCTCGGAGGCCGGAGCAACTCGGGTGGCTCCGGAGATGGGGCTTTGATGATGGGACACCTTCCCTGGTCCGGTGAAGGTGTAGAGCCAATCAATTTGGGAATCGTGCTCACCGTGGAGAAGTGTCCCGGTTTTGGGTGGAATTTCAACTCCGAAATCGAGCTTACTGCAGGAGAAATGGCAGGGAATTTCACTCTGGATCAAGTGCTCTAAGGGTGGAGGAGGGTCCGGAACAATTTTGCAGCAGTTTTGGCAAGGTTTATGCTTCTCTCCCTTCATGGCCGAGAGGGGTGGAGTTTAGGGACGAGCTGGCTTCGGGCCTCCTGTGGGGAGTTGTGGCTCGGATCACCAGCTCTGTGAGGAGAAGAACAGACCATGGTGACCACTGTGCATCAGGGCAGCTCAAGCAAGTGAGAATTTCAATGCCGGCTCACATGCGAGCTCTCGACCATGGTGTTTTCCTGGCGGCCCGGGTGGCCGACCGGCTATGCAATGGTCACCATCTCGGTCGTGGTCGTAGCTCGGGGTTTAGTGCAGTGCAATCGGCAAATGCCATGTGTGAAGTGGCTGAATCAAAGTAGAATGTGGGCATGGCTAGCTTTGAGTTCTAAATGGGTCAATCCACCCATTCGGGCTTGGTGCACCCTTCAAGGTGGCTTTGGATGCCGTGGGGGATCAAAGGGATCACTCGGTTCGTGCATGGGGAAGTCTCCATCCAAATATATTCTGGATTAAATTTAAGCTTGTGTGAAACATGATTAAGGCTAATGAGCTTTAGGATTAAGGAAAGCCCCCCTCTTCTTACCCAATATGGCATGGTGGAGTGTCCAAAGCTCTCATGGCTCACATGTGGCTCATGCATGGCTTCATGGCTCACCTTCGTCTTGGCAAAAAGTTTCGTCAATTTCATAAAAAGGATTTTAAGGATTTTGGATAATTTGGTGGAAATTTGGATGAAGCTTCATTTAGAAATATTTGATCATTGGTTTAGGACTTAGGGATGATTTTAATTGAAAGTATGATGAGGGGAAATGTCATATGGGCTTTGGAAGAATTTTTTGGGGTTTTGGATTCTAGTGGAAGCTAGCTTTTAAAATGGTTTAAGGAATGAGCCTTTAAGTTTAAAAATGAATTTATGGATGGGAATTTTGTAAAGAGGTTGGGCCAAATAATTGTTGGGTTTAGCTCATGGATGTGTCATGAGTGACTTGAAGCAAATTTGGGGTAGTTTGGGTTTGAATCGGGTCGAATTTCGGGTTAGGCTCGGTTTAGGTCAAAAATGGGCCTTTTAACCTCGGGTTGAGTTTGAGTGGGGTTTGGGTTCAAATTTTGGGCAAATCATGTTAGTGGTTTTGTTTGTGGGAATGTTAAGGAAGATTTAGAAAAGATTTGAGGTTAATTGGAGTCGAATCTGGGTGAGTTCTGGCTAAGTCTCGGTCATGGGTCCAAATCGGGCTTTAAGGCCAAAAGTGAGATTGGATCCAAATGTCAATCAAATTGACTTGGATTTGGTCTAGATTGGTATCGGGAATGTTGAATTGAAGTGTAGAATTGAATTGGACCAGAATTTGGGTCAATTGGATAGTTTGGTTTGACATCGGGTTTACTTTGGGTTAAAATGGGTCAATTGGGGGTTTTGACAAAAGTAGGGTAAATTGACAAAATTGTCCCATGGTGTAGTTGGACAAAATGAAATTGGGAATATTTGGGATTTTCTGGAATTTTCTGGGAATTTTCTGAATTTTTGGATTTTTAGGCCAAGAAGGGTATTTTGGGTATTCGGAGGGTATTGGGAGGTATTTTTTGGAATTTTTGGTATTTTTGGGTATGGATGATCAATTTGAGTGATGTGGAGATGTTTGAGAGTGATTTTGGAAAATTTTGGGTAATTTGGAAATTTTGCAAAAATTCGGTAATTTCATGGTTTTAGAGTGCTAAGAGTGTAGGTCCCTGGGTCAAAAATCGAAAATTTGGGAAATTAAAGATCGGGTGAATCTAGGTGGAAAGAAATCATTTTGGTTGAGCCATGAAGCCATTTCAAGCCCATATGAGCCATGAAAGGACTCATTCCAGGCATTCACTATGTTGTTCCTAACCCTCTTACCAAGGGCTTGTGGGTTAAGCGACCATCCATGCGAATCACCTACATGAGTCGTGAGGTTAAGTCGGGTATGGGTGTGGTTTTAGGAAGTGTGTGGAAATGTAGTGTGTAAGTGTAGTGTGTATGTAAGTGTATGTGTAAGTCACCTCTTCACTGCATCTAAGCTCACCTAGTAGGCAGTCCTAAGGCCAAAGAGTCCTATAGAACTCATCCTTTAAACTTCTACATTCGATTTCAACCCTCTAGGTGATTAGGGGTCTATAATCAAGTTTGTGGAGTTTGCATGGAGTTTAGAAGTGGTTTAAATTTCTAAAATGTGGGTCCCAATTCTAGTCCTCTAAGATAGTCAAAGGAAAAGCCTAAGGCTAGATCCTAAGCACTAAAAAGAAGAAGGGAAGACCTCATCAAAAATGAGGTCAACAAATGGACCCCCAATAGGTGTGGTGAGCCGACGGAGCACACCGCCCGTATTGGTGTTGACCGAAGTGATCAACAAAACCAACACGTATGTCCAAGTGACGAACTTAGGACGAAGTGAAGAGTTTCGCCGGGGAGTGTCAAGTATAACTCCGGAACCGGAGATTCTCGAACTCTCGCCGGGGAAAGGAAAAGGAGGTGAATCCCAAATCACATGATCTCTGGGGAATTTTGATTTAGATTTTATTTTGTTTTAGTTTAAGTTTTGATGTGCGAGTTTAAATTTTAGTTCGAGTTTCAATTTAGATCAAGTTTGTAAAAATTAATTCGAGGAAATTTGGATTTCGAAATGAGAATCTGAATTTCGAGGTTTTAGACATAACATCTTTAACCTCGAAAGAAAATCGAATCGATTAGATCGAATCGTCGCAATGAGAAGAGATCTCGCAGCAATGTGGTGTTGGATGTAAAAATCCTTAACCTCAAGAGTTTGATTTCGATGTATTTCAGAGGCACAGAAAAGAATCCTAAAGCTGTAAGCGCTCTGGATGTAAAATCCTAGACCCAAAATGTTTGAATTTGATGTATTTCAAAGTGCAATAAGGAAAGAATCCTAGCAATATGGCACTTGATGTAAAATCCTCGACCCAAAAGAGTTTGATTTTGATGTATTTCAAAGGCAATAGGAAAGAATCCTAAGCAATATGAATCTCGATGTAAAATCCTCGACCCAAAATGTTTGAATTCGATGTATTTCAAAGGCAATAGGAAAGAATCCTAAAAGCAAGCAGGCTTTGGATGTAAAATCCTCGACCCAAAAGAGTTTGATTTCGATGTATTTCAAAGGCAACAGGAAAGAATCCTAAAGCAAGGTAGCTTCTGGAAGTAAAATCCTCGACCCAAAAGTTTGATTTGAATTTGATGTATTTCAAAGGCAATAGGAAAAGGATCCTAAAGCAAAGGCGCCTTGATGTAAAATCCTCGACCCAAAAGTTTGATTTGATGTATTTCAAAGGCAACAGAAAAGGATCCTAATAGCAAGGCAAGCCTTGGATGTAAAATCCTCGACCCAAAAGTTTGATTCGAATTTGATGTATTTCAAAGGCAATAGAAAAGGATCTTAGCAAAGGCAGTCTGGATGTAAAATCCTTGACCCAAAAGTTCGAATTTGATGTATTTCAATGGCAATAGGAAAAGGATCCTAAAGCAAGCAGGCTGATGTAAAATCTCGACCCAAAAGTTCGATTTGATGTATTTCAAAGGCAATAAGGAAAGAAACCTAAAGCAAAGGCACTTGGATGTAAAATCCTCGACCCAAAAGTTTGAATTTGATGTATTTCAAAGGCAATAGGGAAAGAAACCTAAGCAAGGTAGTCTTGGATGTAAAATCCTCGACCCAAAAGTTTGATTTCGATGTATTTCAAAGGCAATAGGAAAAGGATCCTAGAAGCAAAGGCATTGGATGTAAAATCCTCGACCCAAAAGTTTGATTTGAATTCGATGTATTTCAAAGGCAATAGGAAAAGGATCCTAAAGCAAAGGCAACTTGGATGTAAAATCCTCGACCCAAAAGTTCGAATTTGATGTATTTCAAAGGCAACAGAAAAGGATCCTAAAGCAAGGCAGCTTTAGATGTAAAATCCTCGACCCAAAAGTTCGATTTGATGTATTTCAAAGGCAATAGTGGAAAGAAACCTAAAGCAAGGCAGCTTGGATGTAAAACCTTGACCCAAAAGTTCGAATTCGATGTATTTCAAAGGCAATATGGAAAGAAACCTAAGCAAGCAAGTACTTGATGTAAAATCCTCGACCCAAAAGTTCGAATTTGATGTATTTCAAAGGCACAGGGAAAGAAACCTCAAGGCAAGTACTTGGATGTAAAATCCTCGACCCAAAAGTTTGAATTTGATGTATTTCAAAGGCAATAGAAAAGGATCCTAACAGAAGGCACTGGATGTAAAATCCTCGACCCAAAAGTTTGATTTGATGTATTTCACAGGCAATAGGAAAAGGATCCTAAAGGCAATAGGCATCTGATGTAAAATCCTCGACCCAAAAGTTCGATTCGATGTATTTCAAAGCAATAGGGAAAGAAACCTAAAGCAAGCAGGCATTGGATGTAAAATCCTCGACCCAAAAGTTTGAATTCGATGTATTTCAAAGTGCAATAGGGAAAGAAACCTAGCAAGGGGCCTTGGATGTAAAATCCTCGACCCAAAAGTTTGATTTGAATTTGATGTATTTCAACGGCAATAGGGAAAGAAACCTAAATCATAAGTAGCCTTCGATGTAAAATCCTCGACCCAAAAGTTCGAATTTGATGTATTTCAAAGGCAATAGGGAAAGAATCCTAGCAAAGGCTACTCGGATGCAAAATCCTCGACCCAAAAGGTTGAATTCGATGTATTTCAAAGGCAACAGGAAAAGAATCCTAGCAAGCAAGCCTTGGATGTAAAATCCTCGACCCAAAAATTTGAACTCGAATTTTCGATCGAGATTCGATTCGAGATCTATAAGATCTGGATTTGAGATTCGATAGAGATTTAGAATCCGGAAAGATCGAATTCGAATTTGATCGAGAATTTGATTCGAATTTGGAAAGATCAAATTCAAATTCGATCGAGAGTGGATTTGAAATTTGATCGAGGATTCGATTTGGAATTTGTAAAGATGAAATTTGATTCGAAGTTTGGAAGGATGGAATCTGAGATTCGTGTTGATTTCGTTTATCATTTAATGATTTATTTTATTTTATCGTTTATTTAACGTTCATGTGAATTTGGTATTTGTCATTTTTCGCATTTTTTTTTTTTTTTAGAAAGTTTTCTTTTATTCTCTTTTTTTTTCTTTTTCTCGTTCTTTGTTCGAAGTTCATTTAACTTTAATGGCGTTTCCCAATCAATTCTGCACAAAAGAGGTGAAGGCCAAAAATGCGACATGGTCACTTTCATTCCAATCATGTTGAAAATACATCATACAACTCGATCCGGAATACATTTCATACAATCCATGTAGACTCAAAACGGATCGTGTATGATCTTTGTCGATTCATCCAAAGAAGCATCTCGTCAAAAAATCCATGTCCGAATAGTGGGGTACATGGTCAATAACATCACCTTCCAAGCCATCCTCGGCAAGGATGCCGACTGGATGTACGTCGGAGGTGTGATATTTCCCATGTAACTCACAGCTCGTAAGGCCGGAGGTTCTCTAGCTCGGGTCCGGGCCGGAAATGGTAAGGTATCTTGTCGTCGTCCATCCTCCCGAAAGTAACCGAGATTCGCTCCACCGGCACTCCCGGTATGCAATGCTTTGCGATATCCGCTCCGTTACCCCGCAAGATCATGACGGAACCCACCGGTAAAGGTATCTTTACCGGCCCTCGGAACTCACCCGGGCCTCGCTATCCGGAGGTCGCATCCGAACATGATGTTACACTCATTCAGAAAGAGACCGTGCGTAGCTGTCCGACGAAGTCGTGGTGATCAATATGCGGGGGTATGCAACTACCCCGTTTAGTAGATGTTGATAATGCAACTATCGGGTATGCAATTTGTCGGCGCACTCTCCATGTTATCAATCTTTTTACCATTCTCTCGATGACTAATGGCATCGGATCTACTTACCCATGACGGAGTATCCCCGGTGGGTTTCCTTTCGTCTTCAAAGAAAGTCAGTAGCAAGATCCGCATCAGTACCGTGATTCTTCCTTTCCCCGGCATCCATCTCCCGTGGTTCCGAGTATGTGTTTTCCTCAGCGGCCCTCGCTCGGCTCATTCTCTTCAGCATCCTCGGATACAATCCACGATTTGCCGTTGTTCATACTTCCGAGAATACGCTCTGCATGTAGCTCGAGGCCTTCTAGTATGTCGATTCTTCTTCCTTTAATTCTCTCGAAGTATTCGAAAGTTTTCTTTTCAACATTTTGCATCCTCTCCACTCGTATTCCGGAATGATCTACGTATGGAGAGGCCTTGTGACATATTGTGGGATATATGGTTCAATCCCTTCACATTCCCCCGCATACCTCGCTCCTCGTGGATGATGCTCCGTCGGACATCCCCCGGGTCGCTTCCGCAACAAGGTCATGCACCGCCGGTGGTTCTATCCGGTGGCGTGGTAGCCTTCTTTCTTCCGATCTTCCGGAGATTTCCCCGGTTCTTTCCGTTATTCTAGGAGCCGGCCTCCTTTCTTCAGTGTTCCCGGTGAACCGGTGTCCTTGAAATGCGAGTGCCGGCATTAGCAATCGTCTCGTCGCACCGGTCCGCAGCCTAGTTTTGTTAACATTTTACTGATACGGCGATTCTTATTTCTTCGTTGCGCGTCGCGAGAGTAGCTCTCCGCACTTTCGAATCTCCGCGGTGCGGCGCCGACAAGCCCGCCCTCTCGCCGTAGTGATTACGGACTTCATTTTCGTCTTCTTCGCATTTGCCTTTTCTTCGTCGCCGGATCGGTGGCTCGGGCCACCCACTTTCATCACCGTCCGTCCGGCAGCTCTTCTCGTTAACCGGGACCCAGCCACTTTCCTCGCATCGTAGGCCCGCTCGGTGCGAAATCCGAGTCAATCTCGATTATCGCTCCATCTTTCACCCTCTTTTCATCGAGTGCAAGGCTTACGCCATTCTTAAAGTTCAAGACCAACCGCCCGTTCGACATTTCCCCGCGAAAAGACAAGGAAAAGGATCAGTGGGCTGTACTAAGAAGAAGAACATTAAGAAAATGTTTATTAAAGATACATTTTTTATTTTTCTTATATTTTGAAATTTAACAGAATGAAGTAGATAAGATGAGGGAAGAGATTTTGATTTGAAAAAGAAAACAAGGAAAACTTAATTATCATGATTTTATTTATCTTAGCACATTTTATTATTTTTTGGTTCGACTCAATCATAAGTAATTACTTCACCCGTGTTTCTTAGGGATGAAGAATTCATTCCTTCAAAACATCGTGAGCCGTAATACTTTTTCAAGTATCGTCCGTCGATCGAAGCATATGTCGTTCTCCCCGGCAATTCACTAACCGGTAGAACCTCCCGAGTATACCGCTTCAACCACAAATGGTCCTTCCCAAGTGGGTTCAAATTTTCCTCCTATCTTGCGGTGTGCAAGAATAGTCCTCGAGAACGAGAACTAAGTCACCAACTTTCAAGGTTCTCGCTGACCCGCCTTGTCAGCAGGTTCGAACCATCTTAGCTTCGGTATAGTTCTAAATTCGTTGCGCCGCAAGTCTTTTCCCTTCCAAGCTTTCTAATTCTTCGAGTCGTAATCCGGCGTTTTCTTCGTCGTGATCTTGTTTGCAATCGGCACTCCGAGTGAAGGAAGCCGAACCTCTAAAGGTAACATCGCTCGGACCCATACACCGCGAGCGTAAGGTGTAGCGTCGAGTAGGAGTTCGAAGGTTGTCCTGCAGGCCCATAAGGCTTCTAACAACTTCTCGTGCCAATTTCTCTTATTATCGTCCAGTGGTTTTCTTTAAGATTTGAACGAGAGTTTTATCAAAAGCCTCGCCGAGACCGTTTGCTCTCGGGTAGTAAATCGTCGAGTATCGCCGCCGATTCCGTGTCTCCCGACAAAATTGTTGATTTGTGTGCTTCGAATGCCGACCCATTATCCGAGATGATCCTCGCGCGGCACTCCGAAACGGTAGACAACTCGGTTCTCGAAAACCGTAGCACGTGGTGTGCTTTCACTTCTCTAAGTGGAACCGCTTCCGCCCACTCGAAAAGTAATCCGTAGCCGCAAGAATGAAGCGATGTCCTTTCGAAGATGGTGGTTCTATCGGACCCACTATATCCGTGCCCCAACATTCAAATGGCCACGACGCAATTGTCGGTGTAGCACATTCGGAGGTTGGTGTAGAACCACTCCGTGCACTTCGCATCGATGACGCCTCTCGGCGATTTTCATGCAGCCGGTCATCATCGAGGGCCGTAGTACCCTAGTCTTTTAATTTTCATTTTCATCTTCGGACCCGACCGGTGAGCGCCACGCAGTCCCGAATGCACCTCTTTAACAATTTCACGGGCCTCGACCCGCTTAGGCACCTTAGCCACATTCGATCAAAAGACCTTCCGTATAATGTGTTGTTTATTAATGCGTAGGACGCAGTTCTTTTCGATCCGATGGGCTAGCGACCTATCGTCCGGTAGCTTTCCCGTTTGGCGTGTAGTCTCATCAATGGCCGTCGCCAATCTTCTCGTGTTTTCCGTCACCGCCGCAACCGATTCTTTTTCTTTTTCTCGATTTGTGTATTGTGTCTATGTCAAGCCGTGATAGGACCCGACGTCCGTGAACCGACACTTCCACTCGATTCATCTTGCAAACAGCAAATTCTTTTGCGAGATCGGCTAAAGCATCCGCTAAAGCATTTTTTTTTCCGGGAATTTCGTAGATCGTTACATTCGGAATCCGTTCCAACAACTCGTATGGCATACCGGAAGTATTGTTCGAGTCTTCGTTTAAAAATTCCGTATTGTCCGCAGATCCGTCGAATGATTAACCGTGAATCCCCGTAGATGTTTATGCCTCGTTATCCCCATTCGAATAGTTAATTCCAATCCCGTTATGAGGGCTTCGTATTCTCGCTTCGTTGTTCGTACACCGGCTCTGTTAAGTGGTAGGAGTATCTTAACATCCCCCGCTCCGTGTTATAAAGATTAGCCCGATTCCCGCCTTACCGGCATTATCACTTGCGATTCTTCGTCTTTGTGTGCCGAAGATGCTCCGTCGAAATATAATTCCCAACGTCGATCATTAAGGTCTTCTAGGTTCATTATTTGTTCATCCGGCAAATCATCATCGAGAGGAGATTCCGCCGGCAAAGGGTGTGCCGCGAGGAAGTCCGCTAAGACTTGTCCCTTTACGGCACGCAGAGGCACGAAAGTTATATCAAATTGCAATAATATCATCGACCATCCGGCAAGTCTCGCTGAAAGTGTTGGACGAGTCATCAAGTATCAGTAATGGATTAAACTTCGAAATCAAAGTCGACCTTGTGAGAAAGCATGCAGTGCCCGAGCTTTCGAGCGGCGAAGATCGTGGCCAAACAATGCTTTTCAATTGCGGGATACCTTACTTCCGTCTGAAGTAAACGACGCGCTTAAATAAGAAAGAGCATTTTCTTTACCCTCATCATCGACTCGGCCAACAGTGGCTCCGAGAGAGTCATCTAAAGCCGCGGTGTAAAGTATCACGGCTCTACCCGAGATCGGGCTGCTAAGACAGGAGGTGTCATTAAATATTGTTTAATGTCTTCGAAGGCCTTCTGGCATTTCTCTTCCCAAATAAATTTGGCGTCCTTTTAACTAGTGCCGAGAAAGGCCGACACCTACTCGACGGTGTTCGAGATAAAGCGTCGAAGATATGCCAACTTCCTCGAAAAGATCGTAGTTGTTTTAAGGTTTTGGGAGGCGGCATTTCTAAGATGGCTTTAATCTTCTCCGGTCGATTTCAATTCCACGATGTCGACAACGAATCCTAAGAATTTCCCGAGGTGACGCCGAAGGCGCATTTTAAGGGATTCATCTTAAGGTTAAATTGTCTTAATCGTTCGAAAACAATTCTCAAATCATACGTGGTTTTCCTTTACTTTGCTTTTGATGACGACATCGTCCACGTAGCATTCGACTTGATTGTGGATGAGATCATCAAAAATTCTTCGTCATTGCTCTTTGGTAGGTCAGCTCCCGCGTTCTTCGAGTCCGAATGACATCACCGTGTAGAAAAATACTCCGATCGGCGTTCGAATGCCGTAAGCTTTTCATCTTCTCGGAGCCATTTATATCCGGTTGTATCCCGAAGATCCATCCATGAACGAGAATATTTCATGTGTCGAAGCAATATCGATCATCGGCTCCGGAATCGGTAGAGGGAATTCATCTTTTGGACATGCCTCGTTTAAATCTCTCGAAGTCCACACAAATCTCGATCCGACCATTCTTCTTCCGACCGGCACCACATTGGCTAACCATGCTCGGGTATTGTTCTTCACGTGACAAATTTAGCGTCTATTAGCTTTTTAACTTCGACTATGACTTGTTGTTCGATTTCGTGACGCATTCTTCTCGGGACCTCGTCCGACCGGAACGTAAGCAGGATCCACTCCTAGCTTATGGACCGCAACCTCCGGAGCTAATCCCGGCATTTCATCGTAGCTCCAAGCAAAACAAATTTTTAAATTCCATTAATAACTTGATTATTTCTTCTGAGTCTTCTTTATCGAGTAAGGAGCTAACAAAGGTAGGTCTAGGCTCTTCGCTAGTACCTAAGTTATCTTCCGTTAACTCATCTATCGTGGATTTAATTTCTTCTTCGAATTCGGTGGAGCGTCTCCAATTTGTAAATCTTCGGTTCGTCTCGTAGTTTCCATGCAGCTTTCATCGACTTGCAAGTGACAACTAAGCAAAATTCGCATCGTCAACCGACCCTACCGTGCCGAATCCGAGTCCATACTTCGAATCGGGAGGACGGCCGGAGTTATTCCATAACTTTTCAAAATGTTGTGATCGGCCTTTTGTCCATTGTCAAGGTAAGAAACCACGCCGAATTAAATTTTGAACACAGGGAGAGTACCACTCAAAAGGTAATTCCATTAATTCCGATGAAGTGACATCATCGAATTGTACATTATTTTCGCTTTGGAGGAAGAAGCACCGCGGTAGAATTTGATCGGCTTATGACCGTCACTACGTACCTCTTCGACCACCATACCCTCGATCTTGTTAGAATGGATCGGAGTTATGGTAATAGCATGTACGTAGTGGTTAATCTTCTCGTACTTTGATTTGTATTCTTCGTTCTTTTCATCTTCGAGGGAGATCTTCGTATTGCGTTCTTTCGACTTATTGTCGTCGCTTCTGCTTCGATTTCTTTTTCTTCTTCGTAACTATCTTCCCAATGAACATTGATGGCCGGTTTCCTCTCGTCCAATCGTCCTAAGTGTCTCTACCACGCGCCTCGTCCCCGGCCTCGACCTCGATGCGAGTCGTGGAGAAACCTTCACCATCTCGCCGAAAGGGAGCGGTGAGTGATCGTTGGACTAGAACTTCGTGTTCTTCGTTGTCCCGAACTTTCTTTGCTTCATTTGTTACGGTATCTCTCGGAGAAGATTGTTTTCTTGGCGTGCATAATAAGCCGCGTCTTCATGGATTCCAATCTCATGTACGGAGAATGGTCGCAAGTCACCTTTGATGCACTCGTTCCCCTCCATCGTAATATTTGATGCACCGATGCGCAGATGATGGTACCATCCCGTTTTCATGTATCCATGGTCGGCCCAAGAGAGCGTCGAACGATGTTTCGAATCGATTATATGAAATTTTGCGGTTGTCTTTGCTAAATCATCGGTCTTCATCGCAGCGTTATCGACCCGAGGGCTCTTTCTCCTTTCCGGTCGAATCCTCTTAATAACATTTTGTCGGCCTCGAGCTCACGAGCATCAATTTCCAAGTATGCTAGCGTTCGAAGACTCATTATATCGATTGATGCTCCCGGATCCACCAATACTCCGAGAGCGTAAACTTCCCAATTGTAATCGAAATGTACAACTATCGGCCAGTGATCCGCCGTCCCAAGTAGTAGGTCATTGTCCGTGAAGGTAACACCTCGTCGTTCCTTTAACGAGCAAACCTCATCTAAGGAATCTCCGCCATTCGAGCTAAGCAAATTTCCGGATCAAGTAAGGCCTCGATCGCAGCTTCTCTCATCTCCTTCGATAAGATGAGAGCATCGTAGATGCTCGCCTGGCCGGTAGTTTCCTAAGATGGGCTAGCACGTTGTAGTCCACTTTGTTTTCATGCGTCTCGCTTCTTCTCGAACGGGTATCTCTTCCGCCGGGTTGGTTCTTCTTGAACAACCACCGCTTTCCTTTGTCTTTCGGACCCATTCTCGGAGGTAGAACTCTTCCACTTCTCAAGTCGACTTCCGTAATTTCTTCCGAATCTAGTGTCGAGTTTGCTCGGTGTCTCCTCCCGAATCGGAATGACCGGCTCTTCCGGATTATCTTCCAAATCAAGGCTCTAACTCTATCGTAACCGGAGCTCCTCGAAACTCACAGCATAGATCCGTTGCTTCGTCGAACTCTCGTAGCCTCCTCGATGGATGCCTTCTTCGTCATTTTGATCGTCGAGATCTTGTATGATTCGAGAATTGTTGTTGGTATCGAAATCGACGCCCGGATTGTCGCTAGTTACGTAATCGTTAGAAACAAGCCAAAACGTAGCCAACGCCATCACCCTTATCATTATATGATCCCACCGAAGTGAGCGCATAATCATACAAAATCGCAGGTTCGAGGGATTTCTCCCCCGAATCGAAACAATTATCCTAGGATAAGCAGCCCCTAGTCTAGCGTTAGGAGTCTCGACTCCCTCTTCTTCGTCAATTTTCTTCTTCTCTTCGATTGTCTCCCGTCGAGGTGGTTCTTCTATCGCAAGTGATAAGTACCGGCTTAACAGTCTCGAACTCCGAATCGAAGCTCGCACCGAAGCGGTTCGGATGTTGTCTAGAATCTTCTTCGAAGATCTCGTCCAGCGGTAGTCCATCCATCGTCGCCTGCATGTGGATCTATCTGAATGACGGGATCGGCTGAGATAACATCGACGGAACCTCCTTCTCGGGGTTCCTTCATGTACTCCTTCGAGATTGTTATATTTCCTTTCCGAAGGTTGTCGTCGAGCCAACTTTTAAAGGTAATGCGTCTTCTATCTTCGTGCCCAAGCATCCGATGGTAGGGGCAAAAGTCGGGATCACCTTTCTTGTTGACTTCCTCTCGGTCTTTCGGGCTCGGCAACTGGAAATCTGGAGTTTTCATTAAACTACGGAACATCTTTGCATCGCTTCATTTTTGAACTGATATTCTCTCGCTCGAAGCTCCCTCAATGTACGTTGCGGACGATACGGTTGTTCATACCGCGGAGACGACCGATAGCCGGACCGGGTTGCCGGTAATTTTGTTGTGGTTGTCGCGGCCGTTCTGGTGGTATTTGCAGACGGTTGTTTGCCTTGTCAACTCGCCGCAACGATCCCGGATTTCTTCTCGAAGGTCTTCACCGGCTTCTGCTTGTCCGTCTTGTCGCAAAACTTAATTGCTTCGCCTCTTCTCGCAAGCTTCCGGCCTTGCTTAACAACTTCTCAAAAGTCTTAATAATGAATCCCTCGAGGAGAAGTGCTATCGGCCGTGAATTCTTTTAAGCAAGATGCCGACCGCATGTTGTTCTTGCAACTGTGGTTCACACTTCATGCTTAAATTTCTCCATCGAAGTATGTAATCCACTAGAGTTTCATTCGGCCTTTGTTTCTCTACCACTAAATCACATATAGTAATGCGGTGCCGAGCTCCCGCAAATCGCTCGATGAAGAGGCTTTCTAGCTCGAGAATGTCTTCACCGAACCGTCGGGTACTCCGCATACCTGCCGAAGGCGATTCCCGACGTACTCATCGACGAACTCGTCGAAGAGTAACGCATCGCTCCCGCCGCATTGCAACAACCGGCACGAAAGTGTGCAACATGCCGTCTAGTGGTTCCTGGCTCCGTCGAAGGTATTAAACCGAGGTGGTACGAAGCCTTTCGTGTATCGGACAACGATCGACCCTTCTGGGCAAGGTCTACCCGTCCGAATGGATGTCCCGTTCTTCGATTGTGCTAAGGCTTCTCGCACTCCGCTCGCTCTACCAAGTTCTCGATATCCTTTTCGGGATCATACTTCGTGGCCGTATCCTTTTTCAACTGGTCATCCCCATCGACGGATGTAATCTCCTTTCCTCCGTCTACGATGTGAATGACTTCCGGGGGTGTCTCTCTATGTGGTTGTACTTCGACTCGGAGAGTGGCCGCAGCTACGGCCATCTCTTCCATCCTCTTCGCCATTCGAGCGATCGTGTCGTCTTTTCCCCGAAGTCGTCTCTTCATCGCCCGGCTCCTCTCTTCGCGGCCGCAGGAGCACCTCGAGAAGCCGATGAAGCTCGTGTCTCAACCATGTTGATTTCTCGCATATTCGTTGTCCATGAATTCCGATGAGTCGATCTCATCTCCGAACTTTTCTTCTCTCTCTTTCGCCAACCGTCTGGATGTTCCGTTCTCAACTTTTCCATGGCATCTTCTAGCGTGAGCTTCGTGTATCTTCGTGGTTGTCATGCGATGGTCAGCGGTCCTTTTTTCACGAGTCCCCTTCATCGCAAGAGCACTTTCTTCGCATTCCAGCCTCCCCGGCGAGACTTTCTTTCTGGCCGTCGTTTCAATCTCAACCGCCCCGTAGCGGACGCCACACCATCCTTTTAGCCAGCCAGGCTGTCCAGGACCGCATGGTCCGTCGGCCAAATGCCGGAAGGTGGTATCCTCCCTAATCCGTAATCCCGATACTACGACATGCGGGCTAGCCTTCATTCTCTTGCTCGGCTTTTCTATCATGACGGCGCGGTTCTACTCGGGCCCAAGACGGGATTCGACTCGGCACCCGCCCTATCCTTCGTAGAATCTCTCGACACGGCGCTTTTCCTTCTTTGCTAGCTTTTCTACCAAAGTTTGCAATGAGCAAACGGCGTAGTTCTAGTTCTTTTCTTGCGGCTATCGTCGTAGTATGCGGGCCGAGGTAATGTGGCAAAGAATCTTGCGAACATTCTCCTCATCCTCTCGCGGCTGAGAGGGGATGGAACCCGCTTCCTCCCAAAAGTGGTATGTAGTCGCGCAGGTGTATATTCCGGTAGCGTGTATATTCCGGCAACTCCGGAATTTCCTTCAGAAGGCAATCTCAGCAGCCTCCGGCTTCCCCGGCGATCCTTCTATTTCTATTTCTTCTTCGGGTCTTGTCACCGACGGAATCTTCGAACGGGACCCGATTTCGAAGATGTAAGGTCTTACAGGAAGATCCGTACCCTCCACTTGCAACGTGCTTACCATAGTTCCGGATTTCTTTCCCTTTCGATTTGCGTAAGTCGGGTAGGTGCGTAAACAACTAGACCAGATGGGGGTAGTAAGAATAGCTCCTCCCGCGGACGGCAAGATTCCTCCTAGCTCCGGACCCTCTTAGTGGAGGAAACTCTCGGGTCGACCTAAGGTCGAACCCGCGCGGGCTCCTCGCCTCGCATACCTTGTTCGTCAAGACAAAGAGGGAGACGCCGCGGACCTCGACGTTCAGTAGCCAAATCTCCGTCCAACCTGATGACCCCATTGTCGGGCAAACTCATCCTCATGGACAGTCGAAGTCCAACCCGTTAGTGAAGGAGAAAACCGCTCGGGCTTCCATTTCGCAGGTAGATTCCGGTTGTCGGTCCCAGTTGTGCTTCTTTTCTTTAAGACGAAAAGAAAGGAATTGAAAAGAGTCCGAACTCATTCTTGTTCATGTATTTATAAGAAGGAATCATTCGTTAAAAAGGGTCACTTATTAGAGGGTTTGTTTATTCGTAACGTAATGTTCAAAGGTGTAGAGAAGGTAAGGAATCCGATTCGCAGTCGGAAAGGGAAAGAAAGTCTTAAGCAAGACTTCGACTCGAAGGATCATTCCTAAACTAACACCTATCGGGGTCCACCCCACCTCGTAAATGAGGTAAAAGGATCTCGAACCTCTCTCGCTTAGTGGGTGTCTAAACAAGGGCTCCTAAATCCGGAGAATGTCGGCTATACTTGTTCAAGGTAGAAATGAACATAGTATTCCAACGGAAAGAAGGGTAGCTCGATCCACTAAGGACATGGATGCACTACCGATTTTTTGAAAGCGTAACTATTTCGATTATAATGGAGAGAGGAATTTTCCTCAACGAAGTCGCCGTAAGTTGCTCGGCACTATTTTTAGGTTGTGTGATATTTTGAAAAGGGGGCGCCTAATGTAGTTGTCGCGAATTTAAATTTTAAATTTGATTTAAATATATATATAATTTAGAAAGTAGTATTTAACTTTCGAAAATAATTTTAAATTGAAAGTTTTAAGATATGAGATTAAACCGATCTCACATCCCAAATAGCTTATATAAATGAGCACCGCACCACAAACCGTGTATCTATCCCTAAGGATAGACACACCGCTCGAGGGTGGGGCTCGATCAAATAAACTAGAAGTTTTGTGACATCCGTTTGGTCCGCGAACCAATTTTATAAGCCGACAAATTCCCCGCTTAATATGAAAGTATTAAACATGGTTTATATTACTCGGGTTCTTTAAAATTCCCTATAAGGGCAAGCCCCTATAGTTAATTACATCTTAAGTGACGGGAATCACCTAAGAAAACTCTCGATAATAACCAATAATTCTCGCTCTCAAGAATTTCAAAGTTTAAGGTTTTCAAAGATCGAATTTTGGAATTTCAATATGGAATGGATCAAATTTGGAACATTTTGTTTTCGTGAATCCAAAGGAAGAAAGGTAGGAGAAATCACCGATTCGAAGTGAACTTCGGTAATTTCCCGACTATCCTATTGCTTCGGCTTCGAATTCAGAAAGTCCTAATGTTTATTTAGTATTTCAATCTCGCCAATTTTAATTAATTAGGGCTTATATTTGTATGATAAAATCAAACAAATAAATTTCAGAAGATGCGAGGGTTTATTGTCGTATCTGACGACTACCTCGGAATCCTAAGATCTGTTAGGGCTTAATTTGCAATGCAAATGCCTAACGAAGAGGCCGAGGATTCATGTTGCACTAGTGCAAGCTACCTCGAAGTCCTATGGCTTTCGTTGTTTAATTCTAAGAAGGTTTTGCTCAAGTAGGTTCAAGTTTTGCTCGACGACGATGGCCGTGCCGCCCACCATGCTCCAAGCTCCTCGTTGTCGCAGAGGTTTAGTTTTAGAAATCATAAATCGTGGACGAGAAAAGTGTTTTGGTTTAGAGAAGATCTTAATTTCCAAGTGTTTTGTATTTCGATTAAAACAAATCTTAAAGTCGATTATAACGACACCGGCTAAGATCCCACGGTTCCATCCTTCCGCATCATTATTTTTATCGGATTCACTTAGTCCCGTATGAATTTGCTAAACTCAACCGAATGAGTTCCACACTTTCATTTAGACCGTGGAAATCCCGTTAGCAACACGTAGGTTACATCATCCGAGGTATTCCCGATCA
Organism: Papilionanthe hookeriana x Papilionanthe teres; assembly: GCA_022702705.1. Classification (NCBI taxonomy): domain Eukaryota; kingdom Viridiplantae; phylum Streptophyta; class Magnoliopsida; order Asparagales; family Orchidaceae; genus Papilionanthe; species Papilionanthe hookeriana x Papilionanthe teres. Next base: position 5,754 of record JAKZJZ010001421.1, on the reverse strand, counting down.
TCCAACATGACGTTTTAATTTAGTTGCAATCGTAGTTTCGTGTTCCGTTTGTGATTAAATTTTGAGTTGTTTTATATTTTGAAATGTCGTGGCGGTGAATTTTATCTTGCAATGACTTTTAACTTAGTTTTGGTTTCAGCTTAGTGGACTATCCTAAAGGTGTGGGTTTTCATGCAACATTTGTTTTATCATGCAAGAAAAGTGAAGTGCATCCGCAATAAAGTAAATCATAGGAAGTAAATTGCAAGAAAGTAAATCGCAATAAAATAAAAGCGTACCCGGAGGGTCTTCCCGTCATCCCAAGCTACACTTAAAACACAATTAGAATATTTAAGCAAGTTCCTAGGTAAAGCTAAGGGAAAGGTTATGGTTTTCTACCAAATTCCTAATCCTATACCTAGTCATCTCCTATGACGTCTGCAGTTCTTCGTGTTTTGCTTCGAGGACGATTTTCTTCATCAAAGAACAATTAAATCCAATCGTTCTTATAAATATCCTATCATATCGAGGAAGTGCTTAAGAAGAATCTTAAACATCTTTTCAATATTTTTAGGATCGCTTTTAAGTCCAAATGAATTTAATTATATAAATGAATCAATCGTCCGAGGTTTTCAAGTTTTGTTAATCTCGCTCAATGAATTAAGACATTCGAATATCTTATGAGTGAAGTAAAGACTTCATTTAATGTTTCATTTAGAGTTATAATAATCAAAGCTTTCAAGGTAAATTAAGTATTCAAATGATTCGATTTAAGTTAAAGGGTTTAAATTTGAATAGTGTTCAAGTCGCTTTATATTTAATTTCTTTTATGTCTTAGTGATGTTATATTTAATTCAATTTAATTTAATCGAGTTTTTATTTAATTTAATTTAATCTAATTGATTCGATGTTTAATTAATTTGATTGATTTAATTTAATTTAATTATTTAATTTAATTTAATTTAATTTAATTTAATTTAATTTAATTTAATTTAATTTAATTGTTTAATTTAATTTAATTTAATTATTTAATTTAATTTAATTTAATTTAATTTAATTTAATTGTTTAATTTAATTTAATTTAATTATTTAATTTAATTTAATTTAATTTAATTTAATTTAATTTAATTGTTTAATTTAATTTAATTTAATTATTTAATTTAATTTAATTTAATTTTATTTAAATTTAGTTTAATTTAATTTAATTTTATTTAATTTAATTTTAATTTAATTTAATTTATAATTTTAATCGAGATTTTAAAAGAGTTTAATGATTTAATTAAGTCTTTTAATATTTTAAATTTGAGTTATCATTTTAATTAAGAGTTAAGTGTTAATGATATAATTAGTTTAGGGATTTTTTAAATTAAAGAATAAATCTCTTCCTAATAAATATCCCTTATTTTAATAATTCCAATTTTATTATTCTTCCAAATTTAATCTATTATTTAATTAAAGTTTAATCATTTTAAAAATTGTTTAATGAGTTTCTACCCTTTAATTATTTAAATTTCAATCATCCAAATCAGATTAAGATCAAATATTTTACTTGTTAATTTTATTAAACCTAAAGTTTTAATTAAGGGTTAAAATTTTAATTACCATTTTGCCCTTCAAGCTTAATAATTTCATAACTCACTAAATTGGGCTTAAATGAACTTGAAATTTTTATGTGACTTCACTCATATATCAATAAAGACATGAGAGGAGAAAATGTGATTTTTCTGTATTTAATTTCATTATATAATTATTTTTGGTGGAAAATAGAGATTTCCAAGGAAAATTTAATAACATGACCAAGGAAAAGTTTCTGTCCTTAAGAAAATTAGGGGACATTCCTAATGACCAGAGAAGCACTTTGACCAATTTTGGTGATTTTTTGAATTATATTATTTTTATTATAATTATTTTGAGTTTTGGAGTGTTAATTAATTTAAAAATAAAATAAATGTTGAAAAATGGGTTTTATATTTTTCAAAAATCTCTCTGATATCAAGGAAACCAGAGAAGAAAATTTTGCAATTTTCTAATTTTTCTATGATTTATTATAATTATTTTAGTGAAAATGCTAGAAAATACATTTTTTTTTAATTTTAAAATTACCCTAGGGCTTTAAAATTCAATATCTCACTAAATAGACCTAAGAAAAATGTGGATTTGTTCCTAAGTGATTAAAATTCAAAATGTGACATTTTGGTGAATTTTATTATTTTTGTGATTTTTATTATTTTTTAATTATTAAAAATATTAAAATATTATTAAAAATCAACTTTTTAGAAAATTAAAATTTTAATTTTCTTAGGTTCCCCTGATATCGGAGAGGCTCCAAAACCAATTTGGTGAATTTTTGAAAAGTATTTTAAAAGTTATGAATTTTTAAAGTTTAAAATGGCTAAGTCGACTTAATCAACCCAATTAGTGGGCTAACCAAGTGCAATCGACCTCAAATTTTTATGGTGGATTCCTCTGATCCTAAAGGTCAGTGGAGAATTGATTTCAAGTCAATTTGATGCCCGGTTAACTCTAATTAATTAAAGACCTATTTTGGGTGTTTAAGCCAATTAGTGGTTGTTTTGAATGAACTAAGCCAAAATCTATTTTTCCTGTAGGTTCTCTCGGTCATAAGGAACATCACCAAATTTTCCTAGAATTTATTTCACAACATGCTATTTACTGGAATTAAAATACTCAAAATAGACGAATTCGAACTTGAAAATCAAGAACTCTTCATAGGATGGCTCCGACTTTGGAAAATTCAGAGAATGTTCCCAAATTCGCAGGCTTCAAAAGCCCTATGGTCTCATGCCATGGTGAATTGTATGCATGCATGGAGAATTAAAACAATGCAGAGAGTAAATAAATTATAAAAAATAAAATATTCGATGAAATTAAGTGATTTCTTTTCCACATTATTCTCCTCTCTTCACCGAGCAAGAGAGTATTTTTATTTTATTTTTCCGATTTTTCTACACGTAGATATGAATTTTCAAGCTTATGGAATTAAATAAATAAGAAAATCCCTAATTTTCTACTTATCCGAGTCGCGCCGCCGCATCCTCGCAGCCTCCGAAAGACCACGCGGCGCGCTCCCATTCGACGCCGCCACTCGAGTCGCAGCCCGGGCCCCGCGGTTCTCGTACCGTCTCCCGGTCCGACGCCATCCGAGCCGTCCGTCCGCGCGTGTATCGAATGGATCGCATCCGTTCATCGTCCCCAAGTGTTCTCACCCGAGAGCCGTCCACACTAAATCCCTAAGATCTCACTCGATTCTCAATGGATTTTTACGTTCTTATACTTCTATGGATTCGTCTCAAGAGACGAACACATCTATACTAAGCACATGCATCGAAACTAAAGCATTCGAAATGGAGAATCTCCGAAGCTCGGGATGAAGAGTTAGCTCATACCTTGGCTCGTAGAAGTGCGGCTTCATTCCGAGAGCCGTTGCACCTTCGATCGGGTCCCGCAAGCTCCGCATGAAGTCTCCCGGTCCGGTGAATTGTCCGGATATGATTTCGACCAAGCCCGATCACAAAGCTCGGAGGCCGGAGCAACCGGGTGGCCTCGGAGATGGGGCTTTTGATGGTGGACACCTTCCTCGGTCCGGTGAAGGTGTAGAGCCAATCAATCTGGGAATTGGCTCACCGTGGAGAAGTGTCCCGGTTTTGGGTGGAATTTCAACTCCGAAATCGAGCTTGACGGAGGAGAAATGGCAGGGGAATTTCACTCGGATCAAGTGCTCTAAGGGTGGAGGAGGGTCCGGAACAATTTTGCGTAGTTTTGGCAAGGTTTATGCTTCTCTCCCTTCATGGCCGAGAGGGGCGGAGTTTGAACAGTAGCCGGCCTGGGGCCTCTCGTGGGGAGTTAGGGCTCGGGATCACCGCTCCCGGTGAGGAGAAGAACAGCCCATGGTGACCACTAGTGCATTGGGCAGCTCAGCAAGTGAGAATTTCAATGTCGGCTCACATGCGAGCTCTCGGCCATGGTGTTTTCCCGCGGCCTCGGTGGCCGCCGACTGTGCAATGGTCACCATCTTGGTCGTGGGTCGTGGTCGGGGTTTAGTGTAGCAATCGGCAAATGCCATGTGTAAAGTGGTCGAATCAAAGTAGAATGGGGCATGGCTAGTTTTGAGTCTAAATGGGTCAATCCACCCATTCGGGCTTGGTGCACCCTTCAAGATGGCTTTGGATGCCGTGGGGATCAAAGGGATCACCGGTCTCGCATGGAGAAGTCTCCATCCAAATATATTTCTGATTAAATTTAAGTTTAGTGAAACATGATTAAGGCTAATGAGCTTGTAGGATTAAGGAAAGCCCCCTCTTCTTACCCAATATGGCATGGTGGAGTGTCCAAAGCTCTCATGGCTCACATGTGGCTCATGCATGGCTTCATGGCTCACCTTCGCTTCGGCAAAAAGTTCGTCAATTTCATAAAAAAGGATTTTAAGGATTTTGGATAATTTGGTGGAAATTTGGATGAAGCTTCATTTAGAAATATTTGATCATTGGTTTAGGACTTAGGGATGATTTTAATTGAAATTATGATGAGGGGAAATGTCATATGGGCTTTGGAAGAATTTTTTGGGGTTTTGGATTCGGTGGAAGCTGCTTTTAAAATGGTTTAAGGAATGGGCCTTTAAGTTTAAAAATGAATTTATGGATGGGAATTTTGTAAAGAGGTTGGGCCAAATAATTGTCGGGTTTAGCTCATGGATGTGTCATGAGTGACTTGAAGCAAATTTGGGGTAGTTTGGGTTCAATCGGGCTGAATCTGCGTTAGGTTTGGGTTTAGGTCAAAATGGGCCTTTTAACCTCGGGGTCGAGTCTCGAGTGGGGTTTGGGTTCAAATTTTGGGCAAATCATGTTAGTGGTTTTGTTTGTGGGAATGTAAAGGAAGATTTAGAAAATATTTGAGGTTAATTGGAGTCGAATTGGGTGAGTTCGGGTTAAGCTTCGGGTCATGGGTCCAAATCGGGCTTTAAGGCCAAAAGTGAGATTGGATCCAAATGTCAATCAAATTGACTTGGATTTGGTCTAGATTGGTATCGGGAATGTTGAATTGAAGTTTAGAATTGAATTGACCAGAATTTGGGTCAATCGATAGGTTTGTCTCGACATCGGGTTTACTTCTGGGTCAAAATGGGTCAATTTGGGGGTTTTGACAAAAGTAGGGTAAATTGAAAAAATTGGCCCATGGTGTAGTTGGACAAAAATGAAATTGGGAATATTTGGGATTTTCTGGAATTTTCTGGGAATTTTCTGAATTTTTGGATTTTTAGGCCAAGAAGGGTATTTTGGGTATTCGGATGGTATTGGGAGGTATTTTTTGGAATTTTTGGTATTTTTGGGTATGGATGATCAATTTGAGTGATGTGGAGATGTTTGAGAGTGATTTTGGAAAATTTTGAGTAATTTGGAAATTTTGCAAAAATTCGGGTAATTTCAAGTTGTTTCAGTGCTTAGTAGTGTAGGGTCCCTGGGGTCAAAAATCGAAAATTTGGGAAATTAAAGATCGGGTGAATCTAGGTGGAAAGAAATCATTTTGGTTGAGCCATGAAGCCGTTTCAAGCCCATATGAGCCATGAAAGGACTCATTCGAGGCATTCACTATGTTGTTCCTAACCCTCTGACCAAGGGCTTAGGGGTTAAGGACCATCCATGCGAATCACCTACATGAGTCAGAGGTTAAGTTGGTATGGGTGTGGTTTTAGGAAGTGTGTGGAAATGTAGTGTGTAAGTGTAGTGTGTATGTAAGTGTATGTGTGTCAGCCCTTCA
>JAKZJZ010001420.1:0-28004 GCA_022702705.1 Papilionanthe hookeriana x Papilionanthe teres | reverse complement strand
ATTGTCGGCATATTTTTAGGTCGTGTTTTATTTCGAAGAGGGGTCGCCTACCGTAAATCTGTCGACTGAATTTTTAATTTAATTAAAATAAATAATTTGAAAAGTAGTATTTGATTTTGAAAATAATTTTAAATTTGAAGGTTTTAAGATATGAAATTAAACCGACCTCACATCCCAAATAGTTTATATAAACGAGCACCGCACCACAAACCGTGTATCTATCCCTAATGATAGACACACCGCTCGATGGTGGGGCTTCGATTAAATAAACTAGAAGATTAGTGACATCCGTTTGGTCTCGCGAACCAATTTTATAAGCCGACAAGTTTCCCCGCTTAATATGAAAACATTAAATGTGGTTTATATTACTCCGGGTTCTTTAAAATTCCCTATAAGGGCAAGCCCCTATAGTTAATTACATCTTAAGTGACTGGAATCACCTAAGAAAACTCTCGATAATAATCAATGATTCTGCTTCTCAAGAATTTCAAAGTTTAAGGTTTTCAAAGATCGAATTCTGGAGTTTCAATGTAGGAATGGATCAAATTTTTGGAACATTTTGTTTTGTGAATCCAAAGGAAGAAAGGTAGGAGAAATCACCGATTCGAAGTGAACTTCGATAATTTCCCGACTATCCTATCGTTCGTCTCGAATTTAGAAAGTCCTAATGTTTATTTGATATTTCAATCTCGCCAATTTCAATTAATTAGGGCTTATATTTGTATGATAAAATCAAACAAATAAATTTCAGAAGATGTGAGGGTTTATTGTCGTATCGACGACTACCTCGGAATCCTAAGACCGGTTAGGGCTTAATTTGCAATGCAAATGCCTAACGAAGAGTCGAGGATTTATGTCGCACTAGGCAAGCTACCTCGAAGTCCTATGGCTCGGTTGTTTTAATTCTAGGAAAGTTTTGCTCAAGTAGCACTGCGTTTTGGCCGATGACGATGGTCGTGCCGCCCACCATGCTCCGAGCTCCTTGTTGTCAGCAGAGGTTTAGTTTTAGAAATCATAAATCAGGAGTCGAGAAAAGTGTTTTGGTTTAGAGAAAATCTTAATTTCCAGTGTGTTTTTTATGTTTTATTTAAAACAAATCTTAAAGTCGATTATAACGACACCGGCTAAGATCCCACGTGCTCCATCCTTCCGCATCATTATTTTTATCTGGATTCACTTAGTCCGCATGAATTTGCTAAACTCAACTCGAATGAGTTCCACACTTTCATTTAGACCGTGGAAATCCCGTTAGCAACACGTAGGTTACATCATCCGAGGTATTCCCGATCATCCAACAGACGTTTTAATTTAGTTGTAATTGTAGTTTTGTGTTCTGTTTGTGATTAAATTTTGAGTTGTTTTATATTTTGAAATGTCGTGGCGGTGAATTTTATCTCGCAATGACTTTTAACTTAATTTTCGTTTCAGCTTTAGTGGTCTATCCTAAAGGTGTGGGTTTTCATGCAAATGCTTGTTTTATCATGCAAGAAAAGTAAAATGCATTTGCAATAAAGTAAATCGCAAGAAAGTAAATTGCAAGAAAGTAAATCGCAATAAAATAAAAGCGTACCCTGAGGGTCTTCCCGTCATCCCAAGCCGCACTTAAAACACAATTAGAATATTTAAGCAAGTTCCTAGGTAAAGCTAAGGGAAAGGTTATGGTTTTCTACCAAATTCCTAATCCTATAAGCTAGTCATCTCCTATGACGTCTAGGTTCTTTGGGTTTCTAGGTTTAAGGACGATTTTCTTCATCAAAGAATAATCAAATTCAATTGTTCTTATAAATATCCTATCATATCGAGGAAGTGCTTAAGAAGGATCTTAAACATCTTTTCAATATTTCTAGGATTGTTTTAAGTCCAAATGAATTTAATTATATAAATGAATCGATCGTCCGAGAGTTTTCAAGTCTTGTTAACTCGCTTCAGCTGAACTATGACATTCGAATATCCTATGAGTGAGGTAACACTTCATTTAATGTTTCATTTAGGAGTTATAATAATCAAAGCTTTCAAGGGTAAATTAGTATTCAAATGATTCGATTTAAGTTAAAGGGTTTAAATTGGAATAAGTTGTTCAAGTTGCTTTATATTTAGTTTAATTTAATTTAATTTGATTAATGTTTAATTTAATTTAACATAGTTCAATTTAATTTGATTTGGTATTTAATTAATTTGATTTAATTTAATTTAATTTAATTATTTAATTTAATTTAATTTAATTTAATTTAATTTAATTTAATTTAATTTAATTTAATTATTTAATTTAATTTAATTTAATTTAATTTAATTTAATTTAATTTTAATTTAATTTAATTTAATTGTTTAATTTAATTTAATTTAATTATTAAATTTAATTTAATCTTAATTTAATTTATCTTTAATTTACTTTATTTTTAATTTTAATCGAAATTTCAAAAGAGTTTAATAATTTAATTAAGTCTTTTAATATTTTAAATTTGAGTTATCATTTTAATTAAAAATTGAGTATTAGTTGATATAATTAATTTAGGGATTTTTAAATTAAAGAATAAATCTCTTCCTAATAAAGATCCCTTATTTTAATAATTCCAATTTTATTATTCTTCCAAATTTAATCTATTATTTAATTAAAGTTTAATCATTTTAAAATTATTTAATGGGTTTCTACCCTTTAATTATTTAAATTTCAATCATCCAAATCAGATTAAGATCAAATATTTTACTTGTTGACTTTTTATTAAACCTAAAGTTTTAATTAAGGATTAAAAGATTTAATTACCATTTTACCCTTTAAGCTTAATAATTTCATAACTCATTAAATTGAATTCAAATGAACTTGAAATTTTTATGTGACTTCACTCATATGTCAATAAAGACATGAGAGGAGAAAATGTGATTTTTCTGTATTTAATTTATTTATATAATTATTTTTGGTGGAAAATAGAGATTTTCAAGGAAAATTTGATAACATGACCAAAAGAAAGTTTCTGTCCTTAAGAAAATTAGGGGACATTCCTAATGACCAGAGAAGCACTTGGACCAATTTTGGTGATTTTTTGAATTATATTATTTTTATTATAATTATTTTGAGTTTTGGAGTGTTAATTAATTTAAAAATAAAATAAATGTTGAAAAATGGATTTTATATTTTTCAAAAATCTCTCTGATATCAAGGAAACCAGAGAATCAAATTTTGCAATTTTCTGATTTTTCTATGATTTATAATAATTATTTTAGTGAAAATGCTAGAAAATACATTTTTTTAATTTTAAAATTACCCTAGGGCTTTAAAATTTAATATCTCACTAAATAGACTTAGGAAAAATGTGGGATTTGTTCCTAAGTGATTAAAATTCAAAATGTGACATTTTGGTGAATTTTATTATTTTTGTGATTTTTATTATTTTTTAATTATTAAAAATATTAAAATATTATTAAAAATCAACTTTTTTAGAAAATTGAAATTTTAATTTTCTTAGGTTCCCCTGATATCAGAGAGGCTCCAAAACCAATTTGGTGAATTTTTAAAAAGTATTTTAAAAGTTATGAATTTTTAAAGTTTAAAATGGCTAAGTTGCTTAATCAACCCAATTAGTGGGGCTAACCAAGTCCAATTGACCTCAAATTTTTATGGTGGATTCCTCTGATCCTAAAGGTCAGTGGAGAATTGATTTCAAGTCAATTTGATACCTGGTTAACTCTAATTAATTAAAGACCTATTTTGGGTGTTTAAGCCAATTAGGTTAATCTCGAGTGAATTAACTCAAGTCCTATTTTTCCTAGTGGTTCTCTCGGTCATATGGAACATCACCAAATATTTCTAGAATTTATTTCACAACATGCTAATTTTTGGAATTAAAATACTCAAAACAGCAACATGCATTTGAAAAATAAATAACTTTTCACAGAGATGGCTCTCCCGACCTCGGAAAATTCAGGGAATGTTCCCAAGTTCAGCAGGCTTCAAAAGCCCTATGGTCTCATGCCATGGTGAATTGTATACATGCATGGAGAATTAAATGTATGCAGAGAGTAAATAAATCATAAAAAATAAAATACTTAATGAAATTAAATGATTTCTTTTCCACATTATTCTCCTCCGTTCACCGAGCAAGTGGGTATTTTTATTTTATTTTTGTGATTTTTCTACACAAAGATATGGATTTTTGAAGTTTAGGGAATTAAATAAATAAGAAAATACCCTAATTTTCTATTTATCCACGCGGCGCCGCCGAAACCTCGCAGCCTCCGAACGCACACGCGTCGCGCTCCCATTCGACGCCGCCACCTCGAGTCAAGCAGCCCGGCCCCGCGGTTCTCGTACCGTCTCCTCGGTCCGACGCATCCCCGCCGTCCGTCGCGCGCGTGTATCGAATGGACTCGCATCCGTTCATCGTCCCCAAGTGTTCTCACCCGAGAGCCGTCCACACTAAATCCCTAAGATCTCACTCGATTCTCAATGGATTTTCATGTTCTTATGTCTCTATGGATTCGTCTCTCAAGAGACGAACACATCTATACGGCTAACATGCATCGAAACTAAGGCATTCGAAATGAAGAATCTTCGAAGCTCCGGGATGAAGAGTTAGCTCATACCTTGGCTCGTAGAAGTGTGGCTTCAATCCGAGAGTTGTTGCACCTTCGATCGGGTCCTCAAGCAAGCTCCGCATGAAGTCTCCCGGTCTCGGTGAATTGTCCGGATATGATTTCGACCAAGCCCGATCACAAAGCTTCGGAGGCCGAGTAACCGGGTGGCCCGGAGATGGGGCTTTTGGTGGTGGACACCTTCCTCGGTCTGGTGAAGGTGTAGAGCCAATCAATTTGGGAATCGGCTCACCGTGGAGAAGTGTCCCGGTTTTGGCCAAAGCTCGAGCTCAAAATCGGGCTCACCTAGAAGGAATCGTGGCCTGAATTCAGCCAGGATCAGTGTGCTCTATGTGTAGAGAGTGATCTCGGAGTGATTTTGGCAGAGTTTCCTTAAGGTTTTTGTTTTTCAGCTCTCTCATGGCCGAGAGGGGTGGAGTTTAGATCAGGAGAGGGTGGAAGGCCTCTCGCAGGGAGTTAGGGCTCTGGATCACCGTTCGGTGAGGAGAAGATCAGCCCATGGTGACCACTAGGCATGCAGGGCAGCCTCAAGAAGTGAGAATTTCAATGTTGGCTCACATGCGAGCTCTCGGCCATGGTGTTTTCCGGCGGCCCGGTGGCCGGCCGGCTGTGCAATGGTCACCATCTTCGTCGTAGTGGTCGTACTGGGTTTAGTGGCAGCAATCGAGGTTTGACATGTGTAAAGGAGTTTGATTTAAATGGAATGGGAGAAGGCTCACTTTGGCTTGGTTTGGGTCAACCCACCATTTTGGGCTTGGTGCACCCTTCCAAGCTCTGATTTTGAGCCGAGGGAATCATTTAGGTCAGCCTAGAAGGAATGGTGAAGTCTCCATCCATGATGAGGCGGCTAAACATGGTTTAGTGTGCGACATGATTAAGGTAAAAAGGGTTAAAGGAGGTTTAAGAAAGAACCCCTCTTCTTGCCATAAATGGACTAATGACAAGTCAAAGCCCTCATGGCTTCATGTGGCTTCGAGAATGGCTTGTTCATGGCTTCATTCTGCTCTGGGAAAAGGTCGATTTGTTTCATGAAAAGTGGTTTTAAGAATTTTGGATGTTTTGATGGAAATTTGTATGAAACTTGATTTGGAATAATTTGATGGTGACTTTAGGACTTAGGTAATGGATTTAATTAAATGGATGACAAATGGAGATGTCATGTGGGCTTTAGTGGTAGATTCGGGCTTTTGAATTTCGAAGGAAATGGCTTTTAAGAAGGTTTAAGGGAAGTGGCTTTTAAGTTTAAGGATGTGTTCATGGATGGGAATTTTTGTAGAGGTTTGGGCCAAATAGTTGTTGGTTTTGGTTTAGGGATGTTTCATGAATAACTTGAAATAGATTTAAGGTGGTTTGGGTTTGAATTGGGTCGAATTCGGGTTTATTCGTAAATGGGCCAATGTAGGTCAAATTGGGCTAACTTGGGCCAATGTTGGGCTAGGGTTGAAATTGATGTAAAATAAATATTAAGAAATGTTTATGGGAATGTTTCAAAGAGGTTTTGGCTTTGGTTGGGTTTTAATTTTGAGGTTTGGGCCTATTTGGGTTAGATTTTGGGTTTAGGTCAAAATCGGGCTTTTTGATTTCGGGTCGAATTCGAGTGGGTTTGGGTCAAAATCTTGGGCAAATCATGTTAGTGTTTTGTTTATGAGGATGTTAAGGAAGGTTTAGAAAAGATTTGGGGTTAATTGGAGTTGAATCGGGTTAGTTTGGGCTAAGTTTGGGTCATGGGTCCAAATTCGGCTTTAAGGCCCAAAGTGAAATCGATCCAAATGTCAATCAAATTGGACTTGGATTTGGTCTAAATTGGTATTGGGAATGTTGAATTGAAGTTTAGAATTGAATTGGACCAAAATTGGGGTCAATTGGGTAGGTTTGGCTCGACATCGGGTCCACTTTCGGTTAAAATGGGTCAATTGGGGGTTTTGACAAAAGTAGGGTAAATTGACAAAATTGGCCCATGGTGTAGTTGGACAAAATGAAATTGGGAATATTTGGGATTTTCTGGAATTTTCTGGGAATTTTCTGAATTTTTGGATTTTTAGGCCAAGAAGGGTATTTTGGGTATTTGGAGGGTATTGGGGGTATTTTGGAATTTTTGGTATTTTTGGGTATGGATGATCAATTTGAGTGATGTGGAGGTGTTTGGGATTGATTTTGGAAAATTTTAGGTAATTTGGAGATTTTGCAAAAATTCGGGTAATTTCAAGTGTTTTGGGGCAGTTTAAGTAGTGTAGGGTCCCTGGGTCAAAAATCGAAAATTTGGGAAATTGAAGATTGGGTGAATTTGGGTGGGGTGAAATCATTTTGGCTGAGCCATGAAGCCATTTCAAGCCCATATGAGCCATGAAAGGACTCATTTGAGGCATTCACTATGTTGTTCCTAACCCTCTTAGCCAAGGGCTTGGGGTTAAGGACCATCCATGTGAATCACCTACATGAGTCAGGAGGTTAAGTTGGGTATGGGTGTGGTTTTAGGAAGTGTGTGGAAATGTAGTGTGTAAGTGTAGTGTATGTCAGCCTCTTCACTCGCACTGTGCCACCTGGTATGGGCCCTAAGGCCAAAGAGTCCTATATGAACTCATCCTTTAAACTTCCATATTCGATTTCAACCCTCTAGGTGATTAGGGGTCTATAGTCAAGTTTGTGGAGTTTGCAGTGGAGTTTAGAAGTGGTTTGAATTTCTAAAAGGCGGGTCCCAATTCTAGTCCTCTAAGATAGTCAAAGGAAAAGCCTAAGGCTAGATCCTAAGCACTAAAAAGAAGAAAAGGAAGACCTCATCAAAAATGAGGTCAACAAATGGACTCCCAATAGTGTGGTGAGCCGACGGAGCACACCGCGCGTATTGGTGTTGACCGAAGCGATCAACAAAACCAACACGTGATGTCCAAGTGACGAACTTCAGGACGAAGTAGAAGAGTTTCACCTGGGAGTGTCAAGTATATCTCCGGAACCGGAGATTCTCGAACTCTCGCCTGGGGAAAGGAAAAGGAGGTGAATCCCAAATCACATGATCCGGGGAATTTCGATTTAGATTTTATTTTGTTTCAATTTATGTTTTGATGTGTGAGTTTAAATTTTAGTTCGGAGTTTCAATTTAGATCAAGTTTGTCAAAATTAATTCGAGGGATTCGATTCGAAATGAAAATTAGGATTCCGAAGTTTTAGATGTAACATCTTCAACCTCGAAAGAAAATCGAATCGATTAGATTGAATCGTTGCAATGAGAAGAGATCTCGCAGCAAAGCGGTGTTGGATGTAAAATCCTTAACCTCAAGAGTTTGATTTTGATGTGATGTATTTCATTGCGATGAGGAAAAGATCCTAAAGCAATGCAGCCTCGGATGTAAAATCCTCGACCCAAAGGTTGAATTTTGATGTATTTCAAGGGCAATAGGAAGAGAATCCTAAAGCAAAGGGCACTTCGGATGTAAAATCCTCGACTCAAAAGTTTGAATTTTGATGTATTTCACTAGGCACAGAAGAGAATCCTAAAGCAATACAGTCTCGGATGTAAAATCCTCGACCCAAAAGTTTGAATTTCGATGTATTTCAAAGGCAACAGAAGAGAATCCTAGCAAATGTAGCACTTGATGTAAAATCCTCGACCCAAAAGGTTTGAATTTTGATGTATTTCAAAGGCAATAGAAGAGAATCCTGAGCAAGGCAAGGCCTTGATGTAAAATCCTCGACTCAAAAGTTTGAATTTCGATGTATTTCACAGTGCAATCAGAAGAGAATCCTAAAGGCAAGCGTACTTGGATGTAAAATCCTCGACCCAAAAGGTTTGAATTTTGATGTATTTCAAGGTAATAGAAGAGAATCCTAAAAGCAAAGGTACTTTGATGTAAAATCCTCGACCCAAAAGGTTTGAATTTTGATGTATTTCAAAGGCAATAGAAGAGAATCCTACAAGCAAGCAAGTGTCTCGATGTAAAATCCTCGACCCAAAAGGTTTGAATTTTGATGTATTTCAAGGCACAGAAGAGAATCCTAAAGCAAAGGTACTTGGATGTAAAATCCTCGACCCAAAAGTTTGAATTTTGATGTATTTCAAAGGCAACAGGAAGAGAATCCTAGCAAAGGTACTTGATGTAAAATCCTCGACCCAAAAGTTTTGAATTTTGATGTATTTCAAAGGCACAGAAGAGAATCCTAAAGCAAAGGCAACCTGGATGTAAAATCCTCGACCCAAAAGTTTGAATTTTGATGTATTTCAAAGGCAACAGAAGAGAATCCTAGCAAAGCAAGGCACTGGATGTAAAATCCTCGACCCAAAAGGTTTGAATTTTGATGTATTTCTAAAGGTAACAGAAGAGAATCCTAAGCAAAGGTAGCCTGGATGTAAAATCCTCGACCCAAAAGTTTTGAATTTTGATGTATTTCAAAGGCAATAGGAAGAGAATCCTAAAGCAAAGGTACCTTGATGTAAAATCCTCGACCCAAAAGTTTTGAATTTTGATGTATTTCAGTAACAGAAGAGAATCCAGCAAAGGATGTAAAATCACCAAAAGGTTTGAATTTTGATGTATTTCAAGCAATAGAAGAGAATCCGAAGAAGTACTGATGTAAAATCCTCGACCCAAAAGTTTTGAATTTTGATGTATTTCAAGGCAATAGAAGAGAATCCTAAAGCAAGGTGCTTGATGTAAAATCCTCGACTCAAAAGTTTGAATTTCGGTGTTTTCGATGGAGATTTGATACGAGATCTAGAAGATCGGATTCGAGATTCGACGTGAGATCGAATTCGAACTTGATCGAGACTCAGCTCGGAAAGATCGAATTTGAAATTTGGAAATTGGAAGGATGAGTTTGAACTCGATCGAAACTCGATTTAAGATTCGATTCGAAATTTGAAAGATCAAGTTTGAAACTCGATCGAGATTGGATTCGGATTTTGATCGAGAATTCGATTCGAGATTGGGAAGATCAAATTTGAAATTCGATCGAGAGTGGATTTGGAATTTGATCGAGAATTTGATTTGAAGTTTGGAAGGATAGAATTTGATTTTGAAGTTCGAAAAGATTGAAATTTGATTCGGAATTTGGAAAGATCGAATTCGAGATTTGTGTTGATTTCGTTTATCTTTTAATGGTTCAAATTTTATTTTGTTGTTTATTTAATGTTCATGTGAACTTGGTGTTTGTCATTTTTCAGATTTTTTTTTTAAAAAAATTTTCTTTTATTCTCTTTTTTTTTCTTTTCTGTTCTTTGTTCGAAGTTCATTTAACTTTAATGGCGTTTCCCAATCAATTTGCACAAAAGAGGTGAAGGCCAAAAACGTGACATGGTCACTTTCATTCCAATCATGTTGAAAATACGTCGTACAACTCGATCTCGGAATATATTTCATACAATCCATGTAGACTCAAAACGGATCGTGTATGATCTTTGCTGATCCATCAAAAGAATCATCTCGTCAAAAATCCATGTCCGAATAATGAGGTACATGGTCAATAACATCACCTTCCAAGCCATCCTCGGCAAGGATGCCTACCGGATGTACGTTGGAGGTGTGATATTTCCCATGTAACTCACAGACTCGTAAGGCCGGAGGTTCTCTAGCTCCGGATCCGGTCGGAAATGGTAAGGTATTTTGTCGTCGTCCATCCTCCCGAAAGTAACCGAGATTCGCTCCACCGGCACTCCCGGTATGCAATGCTTTGCGATATCCGCTCCGTTACCTCGCAGTATCATGACGGAACCCACCGGTAAAGGTATCTTTACCGGCCCTCGGAACTCACCCGGGCCTCGCTATCCGGAGGTCGTATCCGAACATGATGTTGCACTCATTCAAGAAAGAGACCGCGCGTAAAGGTCCGACGAAGTCGTGGTGATCAATATGTGGGGGTATGCAACACTCCCGTTTGTAGATGTTGATAATGCAAACTATTGGGTATGCAACTGGCCGCGCATTCTCCATGTTATCAATCTTTTTACCATTCTCTTGATAACTAATGGCATCGGATCTACTTGCCCATGACGAAGTATCCCCGGTGGGTTTCCTTCCCGTCTTCAAAGAAAGTCAGTAGCAAGCATCCGCATTGTATCGTGATTCTTCCTTTCCCCGGCATCCATCTCCGGGTTCCGAGTATGTGTTTTCCCTCGTGCGGCCCGCTTCGGCCCATTCTTTTCGCATCCCTGATACATACCACGCATTTGCCGTTGTTCATACTCCGAGAATACGTTCGGTGTGTAGCTCGAGGCCTTCTAGTATGTTGATTCTTCTTCCTTTAATTCTCTCGAAGTATTCGAAAGTTTTCTTTTCAACATTCCGCATCCTCTCCAACTCGTATTCCGGAATGATCCGCGTATGGCGAGGCCTTGTGACATATTGTGGGATATATGGTTCAATCCCTTCACGTTCCCCCCGCATACCTCGGCTCCTCGTGGATGATGTCCGTCGGACATCCCCCGGGCTGCTTCGCAACAAGGTCATGCACCGCTCGGTGGTTCTATCCGTGGCGTGGTAGCCTCTCTTCTTCCGATCTTCCGGAGATTTCCCCGGTTCTTTCTCGTTATTCTAGGAGCCGGCCTCCTTTCTTCGAGTTCCCGGTGAACCGGTGTCCTCGAAGTGTATGTGGCCGCATTAGCAATTGTCTCGCCGCACTGGTCCGCAGCCTAGTTTTGTTAACATTTTACTGGATGCGGCGATTCTTATTTCTTCGTTGCGTGGCCGTGAGAGTAGCCCTCCGAACTTCGAATCTCCGCGGCGCGGCGCCGACAAGCTCCGCCCTCCGCCGTAGTGACTACGGACTTCATTTTCGTCTTCTTCGGTGTTTGCTTTTCTTTCTCGTTGTTGGATTGGTGGCTTGGGCCACCCACTTTCATCACCGTCCGTCCGGCAGCTTCTTCTTGCGTCAACCGGGACCCGCCTACTTTCCTCGTATCGTAGGCCCGCCGGTGCGAAATCCGAGTCAATCTCGATTATCGCTCCATCTTTCACCCTCTTTTCATCGAGTGCAAGGCTTACGCCATTCTTAAAGTTCAAAACCAACCGCCCGTTCGACATTTCCCCGCGAAAAGACAAGGAAAAGGATCGTGGGTCAGTACTAAGAACAAGAACATTAAGAAAATGTTTATTAAAGATACATTTTTTATTATTCTTATATTTTGAAATTTAACAGAATGAAGTAGGATAAGATGAGGGAAGAGATCTTGATTTGAAAAAGAAAACAAGGAAAACTTAATTATCATGATTTTATTTATCTTAGCACATTTTATTATTTTTGGGTTCGGACTCAATCATAAGTAATTACTTTCACCCGTGTTTCTTAGGATGAAGAATTCATTCCTTCGAAACATCGTAGCCGAATACTTTTTCAAGTATCGTCCGTCGATTGGAAGCATATGTCGTTCTCCCCGGCAATTCACTAGCCGGTAGGAACCTCCCGAGTATACCGCTTCAACCACAAACGGTCCTTCCCAAGTGGGTTCAAATTTTCCTCCTATCTTCGCGTGTGCAAGAATGTCTCTCGAGAACGAGAACTAAATCACCAACTTCGAAGGTTCTCGCGACTCGCCATGTCGCTGGCTCGAACCATCTTAGCTTCGGCATAGTTCTAAATTCGTTGCGCCGCAAGTCTTTTCCCTTCCAAGCTTTCTAATTCTTCGAGTCGTAGTCCGGCGTTTTCTTCCGTCGCGATCTTGTTTGCAATCGCAATTCCGAGTGAAGGAAGCCGAACTCTAAAGGTAACATCGCTCGGACCCATACACCGCAGCGTAAGGTGTAGCTTCGAGTAGGAGTTCGAAGGTTGTCCGGTAGGCCCATAAGGCTTCTAACAATTTCTCGTGCCAATTTCTCTTATTATCGTCCAAGGTTTTCTTTAAGATTCGAACGAGAGTTTTATTAAAAGCCTCGCCGAGGCCGTTTGCTCTCGGGTAGTAAATTGTCGAGTATCGCCGCCGATTCCGTGTCTCCCGACAAAATTGTTGATTTGTGTGCTTCCGAATGCCGACCCATTATCCGAGATGATCCCGCGCGGCACTCCGAAACCGGTAGACAACTCGGTTCTCGAAAACCGTAAGACGTGGTGTGCTTTCACTTCTGCTGTGAACCGTTTCCGCCCACTCGGAAAAGTAATCCGTAGCCGCAAGAATGAAACGATGTCCTTTCGAAGATGGTGGTTCTATCGGACCCACTATATCCGTGCCCCAACATTCAAATGGCCACGACGCAATTGCTCGAGTGTAGCACATTTGGAGGCCGGTGCAGAACCACTCCGCGCACTCGGCATCGGTGACGCCTTCGGCGATTTTCATGCAAGCCTGGCCATCATCGAGGGCCGTAGCACTCTAGTCTTTTAATTTTCATCTTCATCTTGGACCCGACCGGTGAGCGCCACAGTAGTCCCGAATGCACCTCTTTAACAATTTCACGGGCCTCGCACCCGCTTAGCACCTTAGCCACATTTCGATCAAAAGACCTTCTCGTATAATGCGTTGTTTATTAATGCGTAAGACGCAGTTCTTTTCTTGATCCGATGTGCCGCCGACCTATCGTCCGGTAGCTTTCCGTTTGCAGTAGTTCATCAATGGCCGTCGCCAATCTTCCGTGTTTTCTCGTCATCGCCGCAACCGATTCTTTTTCTTTTCTGATTTGTGTATCATGTCTATGTCAAGCCGTGATAGGACTCGACGTCCGTGAACCGACACTTCCATCGATTCATCTTGCAAACAGTGCAAATTCTTTTGCGAGACGGCTAAAGCATCTCGCTAAAGCATTCTCTTTTCTAGGAATTTTGTAGATTGTCACATTTCGAATCTGTTCCAACATACTGCATGACATACCTGAAGTATTGTTCGAGTCTCGTTTAAAAATTCCGTATTGTCCGGCGATCCGTCGAATGATTAACCGTGAATCCCCGTAGATGTTGATGTCTCGTTATCCCCATTCGAATGGTTAATTCCAATCCCGTTATGAGGGCTTCGTATTCCGCTTCGTTGCTCGTACACCGGCTCCGTCAAGTGGTAGGAGTATCTTAACATCCCCCGCTCCGTGTTATAAAGATTAGCCCGATTCCCGCCTTACCGGCACTATCACTTGCGATTCTTCGTCTTTGTGTGCCGAAGATGCTCCGTCGAAATACAATTCCCAACGTCGATCGTCAGTGGTCTTCTAGGTTCATTATTTGTTCATCCGGCGATCGTCATCGAGAGGAGATTCGGCTCGCAAAGGGTGTGTCGCGAGGAAGTCCGCTAAGACTTGTCCCTTTACTACGCACGCAGGCACGAAAGTTATATCGAATCGCAATAATATCATCGACCATCCGGCAAGTCCGCCTGGAAAGTGTTGGACGAGTCATCAAGTATCGCAATGGATTAAACTTCGAAATCAAGCCGACCTTATGAGAAAGCATGTAGTGCCCGAGCTTTGGAGCGGCGAAGATCGTGGCCAAACAATGCTTTTCAATTGCGGGATACCTTACTTCCGTCGGAAGCAAACGACGGCTTAAGCAGTAAAGAGCATTTTCTTTACCCTCATCATCGACCCTGGCAACGTGGCTCCGAGAGAGTCGTCTGAAGCCGCGGTGTAAAGTATCGCCGGCCTACCCGAGACCTGGGGTCGCTAAGACAGGAGGTGTCATTAAATATCGTTTAATGTCTTCGAAGGCCTTCTCGGCATTTCTCTTCCCAAATAAATTTGGCGTCCTTTTTAACTAGTGCCGAGAAAGGCCGACACCTACCCGACAGTGCTCGAGATAAAAGCGTCGAAGATATGCCAGCCTTCCCTCGAAAAGATCGTAGTTGTTTTAAGGTTTCGGGAGGCGGCATTTCTAAGATAGCTTTAATCTTCTCCGGATCGATTTCAATTCCACGATGTCGGACAACGAATCCTAAGAATTTCCTCGGAGGTGACGCCGAAGGCGCATTTTAAGGGATTCATCTTAAGGTTAAATTGTCTTAATCGTTCGAAAACAATTCTCAAATCATACGATGTGGTTTTCCTTTACTTTGCTTTCGATGACGACATCGTCCACGTAGCACTCGACTCGATTGTGGATGAGATCATCAAAAATTCTTGTCATTGCTCTTTGGTAAGTCGCTCCCGCGTTCTTCGGCCCGAATGGCATCACCGCGTAAAGAAAATACTCCGATCGGCGTTCGAATGCCGTAAGCTTTTCATCTTCTCGGAGCCATTTTTATCTCGGTTGTATCCCGAAGATCCATCCATGAATGAGAATATTTCATGTGTCGAAGCAATATCGATCATCAGCTTCCGGAATCGGCAGAGGGAATTCATCTTTTCGGACATGCCTCTGTTTAAATCTCCGAAGTCCACACAAATTCGATCCGACCATTCTTCTTTCTCGACCGGCACCACGTTGGCTAGCCAAGTCGGGTATTGTTCTTCACGGACAAATTTAGCGTCTATTAGCTTTTTAACTTCGGCTATGACTTGTTGTTCGATTTCCAGACGCATTCTTCTCGGGACCTCGTCCGACCGGAATGTACAGGATCCACTCCTAACTTATGGATCGCAACCTCCGGGGCTAATCCCGGCATTTCATCGTAGTTCCAAGCAAAACAAATCTTTAAATTCCATTAATAACTTGATTATTTCTTCGAGTCTTCTTTATTGAGTAAGGAGCTAACAAAGGTAGGTCTAGGCTCTTCGCTAGTACCCAAGTTAACTTCCGTTAACTCATCTATCATGGATTTGATTTCTTCTTCGACTCCGTGGAGCGTCTCCACTCAGAAATCTTCGAGTTCGTCCGTAGTTTCCATGCAGCTTTCATCGGACTTGCAAGTGACAACCAAGCAAAATTCAGCATCGTCAACTCGACCCTACCGTGCCGAATCCGAGTCCATACTTCGAATCGGGAGGACGGCCGGAGTTATTCCATAACTTTTCAAAATGTTGTGATCGGCCTTCGTCCATTGTCGAGGTAAGAAACCACGTTGAATTAAATTTTGAACACAGGGAGAGTACCACTCAAAAGGTAATTCCATTAATTCCGATGAAGTGACATCTTCGAATTGTACATTATTTTCGCTGAGGAAGAAGCACCACGGTAGAATTTGATCGGCTTCGCACCGTCACTACGTACCTCTCGACCTCCATACCCTCGATCTTATTGAATGGATCGGAGTTAGGGTCATAAGTATGTACGTAGTGGTTAATCTTCTCGTACATCGATTTGTATTCTTCGTTCTTTTCATCTTCGAGGGAGATCTTGTATTGCGGCTTCTTTCGACTTATTGTTGTCGCTTCTTGCTTCGATTTCTTTTTCTTCTTCGTAACTATCATTCCCAATCAACATCGATGGTCGGTTTCTTCTCGTCCAATCGTCCTAGTGTCTCTACCACGGCCTCGTCCCCGCCCGACCTCGGATGCGAGTCGTGGAGAAACCTTCACCATCTCGCCGAAGGGAGTGGTGAGTGATCGTTGGACTAGAACTTCGGTGTTCTTCGTTGTCCCGAACTTTCTTTGCTTCATTTGTTACGGTATCTCCTGGAGAAGATTGTTTTCTTTGGCGGTGCATAATAAGCCGCATCTTCATGGATTCCAATTTCATGTACGGAGAATGGTCAGTAAGTCTCCTTTGATGCACTCGTTCCCTCCATCGTAATATTTCGATGCATCGATGCGAGATGATGGTACCATCCCGTTTTCATGTATCCATGGTCGGCCCAAAGAGAGCGTCGAACGACGTTTCTGAATCGATTATATGAAATTTTGCGGTTGTCTTTGCTAAATCACCGGTCTTCATCGAGAGCGTTATTGACTCCGAGGGCTCTTTCTCCTTTCTCGGTCGAATCCTCTTAATAACATTTTGTCGGCCTCGAGCTCACGAGCATCAATTTCCAAGTATGCTAGTTGTTCGAAGACTCATTATATCGATCGATGCTCCCGGATCCACCAATACTCCGGAGAGCGTAAACTTCCCAATCGTAACTCGAAATGTACAACGGTCGGTCGTGATCCGTCGTCCCAAGTAGTAGGTCATCGTCTCGTGAAGGTAACACCTCGCCGTTCCTTTAACGAGCAAACCTCATCCAAGGAATCTCCGCCATTCGAGCTAAGCTAAATTTCCGGATCAAGTAAGGCCTCGATCGAGCTTCTCTCATCTCCTTTCGATAAGATGAGAGCATCGTAGATGCTCGCCTAGCCGGTAGTTTCCTAAGATGGGCTAGCACGTCGTAGTCCACTTTGTTCTCCATGCGTCTCGGCTTCTTCTCGAATGGGTATGTCTTCCGCCGGGGTTGGTTCTTCTGAACAACCACCCGCTTTCCTTCGTCTTTTGGACCCATTCTCGGAGGTAGAACTTTTCCACTTCTTAGGTTGACTTCGTAATTTCTTCCGAATCCAGTATCGAGTTTGCCGGTGTCTCCTCCCGAATCGGAATGACCGGCTCTTCTCGGATTATCTTCAAAATCGAAGGCTCTAACTCTATCGTAACCGGAGCTCCTCGAAACTCACAGATAGATCCGTTGCTTGTTGAACTCTCGTAGCCTCCTCGATGGATGCCTTCTTCGTCATTGTGATCGTCGAGATCATGTATGATTCGAGAATTGTTGTTGGTATCGAAATCGACGCCCGGATTGTCGCTAGTTACGTAATCGTTAGAAACAACCAAAACGTAGCCAACGCCATCACCCTTATCATTATATGATCCCACCGAAGTGAGCAGATAATCATACAAAATCGTAGGTTCGAGGGATTTCTCCCCCGAATCGTAAACAACTATCCTAGGATAAGCAGCCCCTATTCTAGCCTTAGGAATCTCGGCCCCTCTTCTTCGTCAATTTTCTTTCTTCTCTTCGATTTTCTCCCGTCGAGGTGGTTCCTCCATCGCAAGTGATAAGATCGGCTTAACATGTCTCGAACTCGAATCGAAGCTCGCACCGAAGCGGTTCGGATGTCGTCTAAAATCTTCTTCGAAGATCTCGTCCTGTGCGGTAGTCCATCCATCGTCAGCTGCATAGGATCTATCGAATGACGGGATCGGCTGAGATAACATCGACGGAACCTCCTTTCCGGGGTTCCTTCATGTACTCCTTCGGATTGTTATATTTCCTTTCCGAAGGTTGTCGTCGAGCCAACTTTTCAAGGTAATGCAGCCTTTCATCTCAGTGCCCAAGCATCCGATGGTAGGGGCAAAAGTCGGGATCACCTTCTTGTTGACTTCCTCCGGTCTTTTGGGCTCTGGCGAACTGGAAATCCGGAGTTTTCATTAAGCTACGGAACATCTTTCGCACCGCTTCATTTTTGAACGGATATTCTCTCGCTCGAAGCTCCTCAATGTACGTTGCGGACGAGACGGTTGTTCATACCGCGGAGACGCACCGATAGCCGGACCGGGTTGCCGGTAATTTTGTTGTGGTTGTCTGCGGCCGTTCCGGTGGTATTTGCATCGGCTTGCTCGCTTTCGTCAACCGCCGCAACGACTCCCGCATTTCTTTTCGAAAGTCTTCACCGGCTTTCGCTTGTCCGTCTCTGTCGGCAAAACTTAATTGCTTCGCCTCTTCTTGCAAGCTTCCGGCCTTGCTTAACAACTTCTCAAAAGTCTTAATAGTGAATCCCTCGAGGAGAAGTGCTATCGGGCCGTGAATGCTTTTAAGCAAGATGCCGACTCGCATGTTGTTCTTGCAGCTCGTGGTTCACACTTCATACTTAAATTTCTCCATCGAAGTATGTAATCCACTAGAGTTTCATTCGGCCTTTGTTTCTCTACCACTAAATCACCTATAGTGATGTGGTGCCGAGCTCCGCAAATCGCTTAATGAAGAGGCTCTCTAGCTCGAGAATGTCTTTGCTGCATCCGTCGGGCACTCCGCATACCAGCCGAAGGCGATCCCCGATGCACCGCTAACAAACCTGTCGGAAGAGTAGCGCATCGCTCCCGCCGCATCGCAACAACCGGCACGAAAGTGTGCAACATGCCGGTCGGGGTTCCCTTGCCCGTCGAAGGTTTTAAACAGAGGTGGCACGAAGCCCTTTCGGTATCGGACATGCCGAACCCTTCCGGCAAGGTCTACCCGTCCGAATAGATGTCCCGTTCTTCGATCGTGCTATGGCTTCTCGCACCTCGCCGTTCTACCAAGTTCTTGATATCCTTTTCGTGGATCATACTTTGTGTTGTATCCTTTTTCACCGGTCATCCCCATCGACGGATGTAATCTCCTTTCCTCCGTCTACGATGTGAATGACTTCGGGGGTGTCTCTCTATGTGGTCAGTACTTCGACTTCGGAGAGTGGCTAGAGCCACGGCCATCTCTTCCATCCTCTTCGCCATTCGAGCGATCGTGTCGTCCTTTTCCCCGAAGCCGTCTCTTCATCGCCCGGCTCCTCTCTTCGCGGCCGCAGGAGCACCTCGAGAAGATGATGAAGCTCGTGTCTCAACCATGTTGATTTCTCGCATATTCGTCGTCCATGAATTCCGATGAGTCGATCTCGTCTCCGAACTTTTCTTCTTCTTTTGCCAACCGTCGGATGTCGGTTCTCAACTTTTCCATGGCATCTTCTAGCGGAGCTTCGTGTATCTTTGTGGTTGTCATGCGATGGCTCGCCGG
Organism: Papilionanthe hookeriana x Papilionanthe teres; assembly: GCA_022702705.1. NCBI lineage: Eukaryota > Viridiplantae > Streptophyta > Magnoliopsida > Asparagales > Orchidaceae > Papilionanthe > Papilionanthe hookeriana x Papilionanthe teres. Next base: position 8,902 of record JAKZJZ010001420.1, on the reverse strand, counting down.
GTCCTTTTTTCACGAGTCCCCTTCATCGCAAGAGCACTTTCTTCGCATTCCAAATCTCCCGGGCGAGACTTTCTTCTCGGCCGCCGTTTCGGCCTCAATCGCCCCGTAGTGGGACGCCACACCATCCTTCTAGCAACAGAAGGTCTATGACCAGATGGTCTATCGGCCAAATGCTCGGAAGGTGGTATCCTCCCTAATCCGTAACCCCGATACTACGACAGTGCGCTAGCCTTCATTCTCTCGCTCGGCTTTTCTATCATGACGGCGGGTTCTACTCGGGGCCCAAGACGGGATTCGACCGGCACCCGCCCTATCCTTCGTAGAATTTCCGACACGGGGCAATTTTCCTTCTTCGCTACCTTTTCTACCAAAGCTCGTAACCGAGCAAACGGCGTAGTTCGATTCTTTTCATGCGCTATCGTCAGTAGTATGCGGCCGCGGTAATGCGGCAAAGAATCTTGCGAACATTCTCCTCATCCTCTCGCGGCGAGAGGGGATGGAACCCGCTTCCTCCCAAAAGTGGTATGTAGTCGGCAGCGGTGTATATTCCGGTAGCCGTGTATATTCGGCAACTCCGGAATTTCCTCCAGAAGGCAATCTCAGCCAGCTCTCCGGCTTCCCCGGCGATCCTTCTATTTCTATTTCTTCTTCGGGTCTTCGTTGACCGACGGAATCTTCGAACCGGACCCGATTTCGAAGACAAGGTCTTACAGAAGATCCGTACCCTCCACTCTGCAATAGTGTTTACCATAGCTTCGGATTTCTTTCCCCTTCGATTTGCGTAAGTCGGGTAGGTGCGTAAACAACTAGACCAGCTGGGGTAGTGAGAATGAATCTCCTCATGACAAGAAGATTCCTCCTAGTCCGGACCCTTCATAGGAGGAAACTCTGGGTCGACCCAAGGTCGAACTCGCGCGGGTTCCTCGGGCCTTCAGATACCTTGTTCGTCGCTGCAAAGAGGGAGACGCTCGCGTGACTTCGACGTTCGGTAGCCAAATCCTCGTCCAAACCTGGATGACCCCATCGTCGGCGTCTCATCCTTATAGCATGCCGAAGTCCACAATTCGCTGGCGAAGGAGAAAATCGCTCGGGGCTTCCATTTCGCAAGGTAGATTCTCGGTTGTCGGCCCTAAGTTATGCTTCTTTTCTTCAGGACGAAAAGAAAGGAATCGAAAAGAGTCCGAACTCATTCTTTGTTCATGTATTTATGCATTTCGTTAAAAGAATCACTTATTAGAGGGTTCGTTTATTTAGAACGGAATGTTCAAAGGTGTAGAGAAGGTAAGGAATTTGATTCAGAAAGGAAAAGAAAGTCTTAAGCAAGACTTCCCGACTCGAAGGATCACTCCTAAACTAACACCTATTGGGGTCCACCCCACCTCGTAAATGAGGTAAAGGATCTCGAACCTCTCTCGTTTAGTGGTGTCTAAACAAAGGGCTCCTAAATCCGAGAGAATGTTGGCTATACTTGCTCAAGATAGAAATGAACATAGTATTCCAACGGAAAGAAGGGTAGTTCGATCCATTAGTGACATGGATACACTACCGATTTTTGAAAGCTGAATTATTTCGATTATAATGGAGAGAGGAATATCTCCTCACGTGAGTCGCTTAAATCCCGTTCGCATATTTTTAGGTCGTGTTTTATTTCGAAGAGGGGTCGCCTACCGTAAATCCGTCGGCGAATTTTTAATTTAATTAAAATAAATAATTTGAAAAGTAGTATTTGATTTTGAAAATAATTTTAAATTCGAAGGTTTTAAGATATGAGATTAAACCGACCTCACATCCCAAATAGTTTATATAAACGAGCACCGCACCACAAACCGTGTATCTATCCCTAAGGATAGACACTAATCGCTTGATGGTGGGGCTTCGATTAAATAAACTAGAAGATTAGCTGACATCCGTTTCGTCCGCGAACCAATTTTATAAGCCGACAAGTTTCCCCGCTTAATATGAAAACATTAAACATGGTTTATATTACCTCGGGTTCTTTAAAATTCCCTATAAGGGCAAGCCCCTATAGTTAATTACATCTTAAGTGACGGAATCACCTAAGAAAACTCTCGATAATAATCAATGATTCTCGCTCTCAAGAATTTCAAAGTTTAAGGTTTTCAAAGATCGAATTTCGAGTTTCAATAAGGAATGGATCAAATTTTTGGAACATTTTGTTTTGTGAATCCAAAGGAAGAAAGGTAGGAGAAATCACCGATTCGAAGTGAACTTCGATAATTTCCCGACTATCCTATCGTTTCGCTTGAATTTAGGAAAGTCCTAATGTTTATTCGATATTTCAATCTCGCCAATTTCAATTAATTAGGGCTTATATTTGTATGATAAAATCAAACAAATAAACCTAGAAGATGCGAGGGTTTATTGTCGTATCGGACGACTACCTCGGAATCCTAAGACCGGTTAGGGCTTAATTTGCAATGCAAATGCCTAACGAAGAGTCGAGGATTTATGTCGCACTGTGCAAGCTACCTCGAAGTCCTACGGCTTCGGTTGCTTTAATTCTAGGAAAGTTTTTGCCGACGTACTCGTGTTTCGCTGATGACGATGGTCGTGCCGCCCACCATGCTCCGAGCTCCTTGTTGTCGCAGAGGTTTAGTTTTAGAAATCATAAATCGAGAGTCGAGAAAAGTGTTTTGGTTTAGAGAAAATCTTAATTTCCTGTGTGTTTTTTATGTTTTATTTAAAACAAATCTTAAAGTCGATTATAACGACACCTGTTAAGATCCCACTCGTTCCATCCTTCCGCATCATTATTTTTATCGGATTCACTTAGTCCGCATGAATTTGCTAAACTCAACCGAATGAGTTCCACACTTTCATTTAGACCGCGGGAAATCCCGTTAGCAACACGTAGGTTACATCATCCGAGGTATTCCCGATCATCCAACATGACGTTTTAATTTAGTTGTAATTGTAGTTTCGTGTTTCGTTTGTGATTAAATTTTGAGTTGTTTTATATTTTGAAATGTCGTGGCGGTGAATTTTATCTTGCAATGACTTTTAACTTAATTTTGGTTTCAGTTTTAGGGTCTATCCTAAAGGTGCGGGTTTTCATGCAATCGCTTGTTTTATCATGCAAGAAAAGTAAAATGCATTTCGCAATAAAGTAAATCGTAAGAAAGTAAATTGCAAGAAAGTAAATCGTAATAAAATAAAAGCGTACCTCGAGGGTCTTCCCGTCATCCCAAGCCGCACTTAAAACACAATTAGAATATTTAAGCAAGTTCCTAGTAAAGCTAAGGAAAGGTTATGGTTTTCTACCAAATTCCTAATCCTATACCTAGTCATCTCCTATGACGTCTAGAGTTCTTTGTGTTCTGTTTAAGGACGATTTTCTTCATCAAAGAATAATCAAATTCAATTGTTCTTATAAATATCCTATCATATCGAGGAAGTGCTTAAGAAGGATCTTAAACATCTTTTCAATATTTCTAGGATTATTTTAAGTCCAAATGAATTTAATTATATAAATGAATCGATCGTCCGAGGTTTTCAAGTCTTCGTTAACTCGCTCAGCTGAACTCAGGACATTCGAATATCCTATGAGTGAAGTAACACTTCATTTAATGTTTCATTTAGAGTTATAATAATCAAAGCTTTCAAGGGTAAATTAAGTATTCAAATGATTCGATTTAAGTTAAAGGGTTTAAATTTGGAATAGTGTTCAAGTCGTTTTATATTTAGTTTAATTTAATTTAATTTCGTTTAATTTTGATTTAATTTAACTTAATTTAATTTAATTTAATTTGATTTAATTTAATTTAATTTAATTTAATTTAATTTAATTTAATTTAATTTAATTTAATTTTTAATTTAATTTAATTTAATTATTTAATTTAATTTAATTATTTTAATTTAATTTAATTTAATTTAATTTAATTTAATTTAATTTAATTTAATTTAATTTTAATTAATTTAATTTAATTGTTTAATTTAATTTAATTTAATTATTAAATTTAATTTAATCTTAATTTAATTTATCTTTAATTTACTTTATTTTTAATTTTAATCGAAATTTCAAAAGAGTTTAATAATTTAATTAAGTCTTTTAATATTTTAAATTTGAGTTATCATTTTAATTAAAAATTGAGTATTAGTTGATATAATTAATTTAGGGATTTTTAAATTAAAGAATAAATCTCTTCCTAATAAAGATCCCTTATTTTAATAATTCCAATTTTATTATTCTTCCAAATTTAATCTATTATTTAATTAAAGTTTAATCATTTTAAAATTATTTAATGGGTTTCTACCCTTTAATTATTTAAATTTCAATCATCCAAATCAGATTAAGATCAAATATTTTACTTGTTGACTTTTTATTAAACCTAAAGTTTTAATTAAGGATTAAAGATTAATTACCATTTTACCCTTTAAGCTTAATAATTTCATAACTCATTAAATTGAATTCAAATGAACTTGAAATTTTTATGTGACTTCACTCATATGTCAATAAAGACATGAGAGGAGAAAATGTGATTTTTCTGTATTTAATTTATTTATATAATTATTTTTGGTGGAAAATAGAGATTTTCAAGGAAAATTTGATAACATGACCAAAAGAAAGTTTCTGTCCTTAAGAAAATTAGGGGACATTCCTAATGACCAGAGAAGCACTTGGACCAATTTTGGTGATTTTTTGAATTATATTATTTTTATTATAATTATTTTGAGTTTTGGAGTGTTAATTAATTTAAAAATAAAATAAATGTTGAAAAATGGATTTTATATTTTTCAAAAATCTCTCTGATATCAAGGAAACCAGAGAATCAAATTTTGCAATTTTCTGATTTTTCTATGATTTATAATAATTATTTTAGTGAAAATGCTAGAAAATACATTTTTTTTAATTTTAAAATTACCCTAGGGCTTTAAAATTTAATATCTCACTAAATAGACTTAGGAAAAATGTGGGATTTGTTCCTAAGTGATTAAAATTCAAAATGTGACATTTTGGTGAATTTTATTATTTTTGTGATTTTTATTATTTTTTAATTATTAAAAATATTAAAATATTATTAAAAATCAACTTTTTTAGAAAATTGAAATTTTAATTTTCTTAGGTTCCCCTGATATCAGAGAGGCTCCAAAACCAATTTGGTGAATTTTTAAAAAGTATTTTAAAAGTTATGAATTTTTAAAGTTTAAAATGGCTAAGTCGCTTAATCAACCCAATTAGTGGGGCTAACCAAGTCCAATCGACCTCAAATTTTTATGGTGGATTCCTCTGATCCTAAAGGTCAGTGGAGAATTGATTTCAAGTCAATTTGATACCTGGTTAACTCTAATTAATTAAAGACCTATTTTGGGTGTTTAAGCCAATTAGGGTTAATCCGAGCGAATTAACTCAAGTCCTATTTTTCCTAGTGGTTCTCTGGTCATAAGGAACATCACCAAATATTTCTAGAATTTATTTCACAACATGCTAATTTTTGGAATTAAAATACTCAAAACAAGCAACATGCATTTGAAAAATAAATAACTTTTCACAGATGGCCTCTGACCTTGGAAAATTCAGGGAATGTTCCCAAGTTCAGAGGCTTCAAAAGCTCCTATGGTCTCATGCCATGGTGAATTGTATACATGCATGGAGAATTAAATGTATGCAGAGAGTAAATAAATCATAAAAAATAAAATACTTAATTAAATTAAATGATTTCTTTTCCACATTATTCTCCTCTCGTTCACTCGAGCAAGGGGGTATTTTTTATTTTATTTTTGTGATTTTTCTACACAAAGATATGGATTTTTGAAGTTTAGGAATTAAATAAATAAGAAAATACCCTAATTTTCTATTTATCCACGCGGCGCCGCCGAAACCCCTGCAGCCTCCGAACGCACACGCGTCGCGCTCCCATTCGACGCCGCCACCCGAGCCGCGCACCGGCCCCGCGGTTCTCGTACCGTCTCCCCGGTCCGACGCAATCCCCGCCGTCCGTGCGCGCGTGTATCGAATGGACTCGCATCCGTTCATCGTCCCCAAGTGTTCTCACCCGAGAGCCGTCCACACTAAATCCCTAAGATCTCACTCGATTCTCACATGGATTTTCATGTTCTTATGCTCTGCGGATTCGTCTCGAAGAGACGAACACATCTATACTGGCTAACATGCATTGAAACTAAGGCATTCGAAATGAAGAATCTTCGAAGCTCCGGGATGAAGAGTTAGCTCATACCTTGGCTCGTAGAAGTGCGGCTTCAATCCGAGAGCTGTTGCACCTTCGATCGGGTCCCAAGCAAGCTCCGCATGAAGTCTCCCGGTCCGGTGAATTGTCCGGATATGATTTCGACCAAGCCCGATCACAAAGCTCGGAGGCCGGAGCAACCGGGTGGCCCGGAGATGGGGCTTTGGTGGTGGACACCTTCCCTCGTCCGGTGAAGGTGTAGAGCCAATCAATCTGGGAATCGGCTCACCGCGGAGAAGTGTCCCGGTTTTCGAGCTAAAGTTCGAGCTCAAAATCGGGCCCGCCTAGAAGAAATCGGGGCCGGAATCCGCTGGGATCGTGTGCTCTATGTGTAGAGAGTGATCCGGAGTGATTTTGCGCAGTTTCCTTAAGGTTTTGTTTTATCAGCTCTCTCATGGCCGAGAGGGGCGGAGCTTAAACAGAGAGGGCGGAAGGCCTCTCGCAGGGAGTTAGTGGCTCGGGATCACCGCTTCGGTGAGGAGAAGATCGGCCATGGTGACCACTAGGCATGTGGGCAGCTCAAGCAAGTGAGAATTTCAATGTCGGGCTCACATGCGAGCTCTCGGCCATGGTGTTTTCCGCGGCTCGGTGGCCGGCCGGCTGTGCAATGGTCACCATCTTCGTCGTGAGGTCGTGGCCGGGTTTAGTGTAGGCAATCGAGGTTCGACATGTGTAAAGGAGTTCGATTTAAATGGAATGGGAGAAGGCTCACTTTGCTCTGTTTGGGTCAACCCACCATTTTGGGCTTGGTGCACCCTTCCAAGCTCCGATTTTGAGCCGAGGGAATCATTTAGGTCGACCTAGAAGGAATGGTGAAGTCTCCATCCATGATGAGGCGGCTAAACATGGTTTAGTGTGTGACATGATTAAGGTAAAAAGGGTTAAAGGAGGTTTAAGAAAGAACTCCCTCTTCTTGCCATAAATGGACTAATGACAAGTCAAAGCCCTCATGGCTTCATGTGGCTTCGAGAATGGCTTGTTCATGGCTTCATTTGGCTTTGGGAAAAGGTTGATTTGTTTCATGAAAAGGGTTTTAAGAATTTTGGATGTTTTGATGGAAATTTGTATGAAACTTGATTTGGAATAATTTGATGGTGACTTTAGGACTTAGGTAATGGATTTAATTAAATGGATGACAAATGGAGATGTCATGTGGGCTTTAGGGTAGATTTGGGCTTTTGAATTTTCAAGGAAATGAGCTTTTAAGAAGGTTTAAGGGAAGTGGGCTTTTAAGTTTAAGGATGTGTTCATGGATGGGAATTTTTGTAGAGGTTTGGGCCAAATAGTTGTTGGTTTTGGTTTAGGGATGTTTCATGAATAACTTGAAATAGATTTAAGGTGGTTTGGGTTTGAATCGGGTTGAATTTGGGTTTATTCGGTAAATGGGCCAATGTAGGTCAAATTGGGCTAACTTGGGCCAATGTTGGGCTAGGGTTGAAATTGATGTAAAATAAATATTAAGAAATGTTTATGGGAATGTTTCAAAGAGGTTTTGGCTTTGGTTGGGTTTTAATTTTGAGGTTTGGGCCTATTTGGGTTAGATTTGGGTTTAGGTCAAAATTGGGCTTTTGATTTCGGGTTGAATTCGAGTGGGGTTTGGGTCAAAATCTTGGGCAAATCATGTTAGTGTTTTGTTTATGAGGATGTTAAGGAAGGTTTAGAAAAGATTTGGGGTTAATTGGAGTTGAATTGGGTTAGTTTGGGCTAAGTTCGGGTCATGGGTCCAAATTTCGGGCTTTAAGGCCCAAAGTGAAATCGATCCAAATGTCAATCAAATTGGACTTGGATTTGGTCTAAATTGGTATTGGGAATGTTGAATTGAAGTTTAGAATTGAATTGGACCAAAATTGGGGTCAATTGGGTATGTTTGGTTTCGACATCGGGTCCACTTTCGGGTTAAATGCGGCCAATTTGGGGTTTTGACAAAAGTAGGGTAAATTGACAAAATTGGCCCATGGTGTAGTTGACAAAATGAAATTGGGAATATTTGGGATTTTCTGGAATTTTCTGGGAATTTTCTGAATTTTTGGATTTTTAGGCCAAGAAGGGTATTTTGGGTATTTGGAGGGTATTGGGGGTATTTTTGGAATTTTTGGTATTTTTGGGTATGGATGATCAATTTGAGTGATGTGGAGGTGTTTGGGATTGATTTTGGAAAATTTTAGGTAATTTGGAGATTTTGCAAAAATTCGCAATTTCAAGGCTTTTGAGTAGGTTAGTAGGTGTAGGGTCCCTGGGTCAAAAATTGAAAATTTGGGAAATTGAAGATTGGGTGAATTTGGGTGGGGTGAAATCATTTTGGTTGAGCCATGAAGCCATTTCAAGCCCATATGAGCCATGAAAGGACTCATTCGAGGCATTCACTATGTTGTTCCTAACCCTCTTACCAAGGGCTTAGGGGTTAAGGACCATCCATGTGAATCACCTACATGAGTCAGGAGGTCAAGTTGGGTATGGGTGTGGTTTTAGGAAGTGTGTGGAAATGTAGTGTGTAAGTGTAGTGTATGTCAGCCTCTTCACTGCACTGTGCCACCTGTAGGGGCCTCTAAGGCCAAAGAGTCCTATAGAACTCATCCTTTAAACTTCCATATTCGATTTCAACCCTCTAGGTGATTAGGGGTCTATAGTCAAGTTTGTGGAGTTTGCATGGAGTTTAGAAGTGGTTTCAACTTCTAAAAGGCGGGTCCCAATTCTAG
>JAKZJZ010000142.1:0-76402 GCA_022702705.1 Papilionanthe hookeriana x Papilionanthe teres | reverse complement strand
GCTTTAGGATTCTTTCCCTATTGTAATGAAATACATCAAAATCAAACTTTTGGGGTCGAGGATTTTACATCCGAGACTGCATTGCTTTAGGATTCTTTCCCTATTGCAATGAAATACATCAAAATTCAAATTCTTGGGGTTGAGGATTTTACATCCGAGACTGCATTGCTTTAGGATTCTTTCCCTATTGCAATGAAATACATCAAAATTCAAATTCTTGGGGTTGAGGATTTTACATCCGAGACTGCATTGCTTTAGGATTCTTTCCCTATCGCAATGAAATACATCAAAATCAAACTCTTGAGGTTAAGGATTTTACATCCAATACCACATTGCTCTGAAATCTCTCATCATTGTAATGATTTAATCTAATCAATTCAATTTTCTTTTGAGGTTGAAGATGTTACATCTAAAACCACAAAATTCCAATTTTCATTTCAAGTTCAAATCTCTTCAAATTAATTTTGACAAAACTTCAATCTAAATTAAAACTCCAAATTTAAATCTAAGCTCACACATCAAAACTTAAACTGAAACAAAATAAATTCTAAATTGAAATTCCCCCAGATCATGTGATTTGGGATTCACCTCCTTTTCCTTTCCCCAGCGAGAGTTCAGGAATCTCCAGTCTCAGAGATATACTTGACACTCCCCAGCGGAAATTCTTCTACTCTGTTCTAAGTGTGTCACTTAGACATCTGTGTTGGTTTTGTTGATCTCTTCGGTCAACACCAATATGCGCGGTGTGCTCTGTTAGCTCACTACACCTATTGGGGGTCCATTTGTTGACCTCATTTTTCATGAGGTCTTCTCTTCTTCTTTTTAGTACTTAGGATCTAGCCTTAGGCTTTTCCTTTGACTATCCTAGAGGATTAGAATTGGGACCCACCACTTAGAAATTCAAACCACTTCTAAACTCCCCGCAAACTCCACAAACTTGACTATAGACCCCTAATCACCTAGAGGGTCGAAATCAAATATGGAAGTTTAAAGGATGAGTTCCTACAGGACTCTTTCGGCCTTAGGACTACCCCGGTGGCCCGGTCTCGGTGAGGGCCGACTTACACATACACTACATTTATACACTACACTTTCACACACATCCTAGAAGCACACCCATACCTAACTCGACCTCCCGACTCATAAAGGTGACTCACATGGATGGTCCTTAACCCCTAAACCCTTGGCTAAGAGGGTTAGGAACAACATAGTGGATGCCTCAAATGAGTCCCTTCATGGCTCATGTGGGCTTGATATGGCTTCAAGGCTCAACCAAAATGATTTCATTCCACTTACACTCACCCAATCTTCAATTTTCCAAATTTTCAATTTTTGACCACGGGGACCCTACACCCGCTTAGCCTACCCAAAACCCTTGAAACTACCCAAAATTTGCAAAATCACCTAAATCACTCAAAATTTCTCAAAATAAATCTCAAACATTCCCACATTACTCAAATTGATCATCCATACCCAAAAATACCAAAAATTCCAAAAATACCTCCCAATACCCTCCAAATACCCAAAATACCCCTCTTGACCCAAAAATCCAAAAAATTAGAAAATTCCCAGAAAATTCCAGAAAATCCCAAATATTCCCAATTTCATTTTGTTCAACTACATCATGGGCCAATTTTGTCAATTTACCCTACGTTTGTCAAAACCCCAATTTGACTCATTTTAACCCTAAGTGAACCCAATGTCAAGCCAAACCTACCCAATTGACCCAAATTCTGGTCCAATTCAATTCTAAACTTCAATCCAACATTCCCAACACCAATATAGACTAAACCCAAGTCCAATTTCATTGACATTTGGATCCAATTTCACTTTTGGCCTTCAAGCCCAATTTGGACCCATGACCCAAACCTAACCCAAACTAACCCAATTCAACTCCAATTAACCCCAAAACTTTTCTAAAACTTCCTTAACATCCCCAAAAACAAAACACTAACATGATTTACCCAAAATTTAGACCCAAACCCCACTCAAATTCAACCCAAAACCAAAAAGCCCAATTTTGACCTAAACCCAAACCTAACCCAAATAAGCCCAAACCCCAAAATCAAAACCAAACCAAAGCCAAAACCTCTTTGAAACACTCCCATAAATATTTCCCAACATTTATTTTACATCAATTTCAACCCTAGTCCAACATTGGCCCAAGTTAGCCCAATTTGACCTACATTGGCCCATTTACCAAAGAGGCCCAAATCCAACCCAAGTCAAACCCAAATCACTCCAAACTCATTTCAAATCACTCATGACATATCCCTAAACCAAACCCAACAATTATTTGGCCCAAACTTCTACAAAGTTCCCATCCATGAATTCATTCTTAAACTTAAAAGCCCACTTACATGAAACCTTCCTAAAGCCCATCTCCACCAAAATCCAAAGGGCCAAAATCAATCCAAAACCCATATGACAATTGCTCTACACCATATTTTCAATTAAATAAATCCCTAAGTTTCAAAACTCATCATGAAGCCATTCCAAATTAAGCCCCATACAAATTCCCATCAAAATACCAAAATTTTCTTAAACCCATTTCCATGAAATTGACTTAACTTTTCCCAAGCCAAAGATGAGCCATGAAGCCATGCATGAGCCACATGGAAGCCATGAGAGCCTCTTTACATGTCACCATGCCACATTGGGTAAGAGGGAGAGAGCTTTCCTTAATTCCTAAAAGTCTTTAACCTCACCCATGATACCCCTTAACCAAGATTTAATCCAAATATTCTTGGATAAGGACATCACCACCTTTCGACCAGCTAGCCTAACTGATTTTCTCACCTCAAGGCTAGCCATGGGGAGGTGAACCCAGCCCAAACAAATGGGTTGACCAAACCTAGCCAAGATTAGCCATATCCCCATGCCATTTTGATCCAAGTTCTTTACACATGTCCATGCTCAATTGACTGCACTAATGCCAAGCCCTGACCCCACTGGCCAAGATGGTGACTCGAGACCGGCCGGCCAACCACTGTGCCGCCGGAAAACGCCATGCCCGAGAGCTCACATGTGAGCCCAACATTGGAATTCTCCCTTGCCGAGCCGCCCCATGCCCAATGGCCACCTCGGCTGTTCTTCCCTCGACCTAAGCAGTCGATCCCAACCCTTGGCCATCCCTGTGAGGCTCTCCAGCCACCTCTATTTAAACCCGACCCCCTCACGGCCATGGAGGAGAGTTGCACAAACCTTGTCGAAACTCTGCCAAAATTGTTCCAAGCCCTACTCCATACTTAGAGCAGTTGATCCCCAGTGTCAATTTGCCCTAATCCCCACCAACAGAACCCAATTTCTCAACTGAAATTTCACCCAAAAACCAGGACACTTCTCCACAGTGGATCAATCCTCAAATTGATTGGTCCTACACCTTCACCAGACCAAGGGAAGGAGTCCACCAGCAAAAGCCCCCTCTCCAGGCCACCCATCTGTTCCGTACTCCAAGCTTTGTGATCGGGCCCGGTCGAAATCATACCTAGAGCGATTCACCGGACCGGAGACTTCATCCGGAGCTTGCGGGATCCAATCGAAGGTGACACAACCCTCGGATTGAAGCCACACTTCTCCGAGCAAAGGTATGAGCTAATTCTTCATCCCGAGCTTCTGGAGATTCTCCATTTCAAATGCTTTAATTTCAATGCATGATCACCATATAGATGTATTCGTCTCTTCAATACGAATCCATAGAGCACAAGAACACGAAAATCCGTTGAGAAATGAGTGAGTTCTTAGGGTTTTAGTGTGGACGGCTCTCGGGTGAGGACGCTTGGGGACGATGAACGGAAGCCGTTCATTCCATACAAGCGCGGACGGACGGCCATGATCGCGCCGGATGAGGAGATGGAACGATACAGCGGGCCCCCAGAGCGCTGAGTTGGATGGCGGCGTCGAATGGCAGCGCGACACGCGGCGTTTCGGAGCTACCGAGGATGGCGTGGCGTCGCGTGAATAAGTAGGAAATTAGGGTATTTTTTGATTTATTTAATTCCCTAAACTTCAAAAATGCATAACTTTGTGTAGAAAAATAAAATAAAAATACCCTCTTGCTCAGGGAACAGAGGAGAATAATGTGGAAAAGAAATCATTTAATTTCATCAAGTATTTTATTTTTAATGATTTGTTTACCCTCTGCATTGTTTTAATTCTTCATGCATATAGGAAATTCACCATGACATGAGACTATAAGGCTTTTGAAGCCTCTGAATTTGGGAACATTCCCTGAATTTTCCAAAGTCAGAGGCCATCCCTATGAGAAGTTATTGATTTTTCAAATTCATGTTACTATTTTGAGTATTTTAAATCCAATAATTAGCATGTTGTGAAATAAATTCTAGGAAAATTTGGTGATGTTTCTTATGACCAAAGGACCCTAGGAAAAATACGTTTTGAATTAATCCACTTTGAATAACCCTAATTGGCCTAAACACCCAAAATAGGTCCTTAATTAATTGGAGCTAATCATACATCAAATTGGCTTGAAATCAATTCTCCACTGACCTTTAGGATCAGAGGAACCCACCATAAAAATTTGAAGTCGATTGGACTTGGTTAGCCCTACTAAATGGGTTGATTAGGCCATTTAGCCAATTTAAATTTTAAAAATTTATAACTTTCAAAATACTTTTTCAAAAATTCACCAAATTAGTTTTGGAGCCTCTCTGATATCAAGAGAATTTAAGAAAATTAAAATTTCAATTTTATAAAAAAAGTTGATTTTTTGTATTATTTTAATATTTTAATAAATAAAAAATAATAAAAATTATAAAAATAATAAAATTCACTAAAATGTCACATTTTGAATTTTAATCACTTAGGAACAAACCCCATATTTTTCTTAGGTCTCTATAATGAGATATTAAATTTTAAAGCCTTAAGGTAATTTTAAAATTAAAAAAATGTATATTTCTAGTATTCCCACTAAAATAATTCTAATAAATCAAAGAAAAATGAGAAAATTGTAAAAATTGATTCTCTGATTTCCTTGATATCAGAGAGATTTTTGAAAAATATAAAATTCATTTTTCAACCTTTATTTTATTTTTAAATTAATTAATGCTCCAAAATTCAAAATAATTATAATAAAAATAATATAATTCAAAAAATCACCAAAATTGGTCCAAGTGGTCCTCTGGTCATTAGGAATGTCCCATAATTTTCTTAAGGAGAGAAACTTTCCCTTGGTCATATTATTAAATTTTCCTTGAAAATCCCTATTTTCCACCTAAAATAATTACATAATTAAATTAAATACAGAAAAATCACATTTTCTCCTCTCATGTCTTTATTGACATATGAGTGAAGTCACATAAAAATCTCAAGTTCATTTAAGCTCAATTTAGTGAGTTATGAAATTATTAAGCTTAGAGGGCAAAATGGTAATTAAAATTTTAACCCTTAATTAAAACTTTAGGCTTAATAAAATGAAAAAGTAAAATATTTGATCTTAATCTGATTTGGATGATTGAAATTTAAATAATTAAAGGGTAGAAACCTATTAAACAATTTAAAAATAATTAAAATAAACCTTAGTTAAATAATTGATTAAATTTGGAAGAATAATAAAATTGGAATTATTAAAATAGGGATATTATTAGGAAGAGATTTGTTCTTTAATCTAAGAATCCCTAAATTAATCCCCTCAATAATATTTAATTCCTAATTAAAATGATAATTCAAATTTAAGATTAAAAATGTTAAAAGACTTAATCATTAAATTAAATTAAAGTTAAATTAATAAACTTTTTTTAAATTTTCAATTAAATTAAAATTAAAAATAAAATTAAATTTAAGTTTAAATTAAATTAAATGAAACAAATTAAATTAAACTAAATTAAATTAAATTAAATTAAAATTAAATTAAAACATATCAAATTAAATTAAATTAAATTAAATTAAATTAAATTAAATTAAATTAAATTAAATTAAATCAAATTAAATTAAATTAAATTAAATTAAATTTTAAATTAAATTAAATTAAATTAAAATTTAAATTAAATTAAATTAAATTAAATTAAAACATATTAAATTTAATCAAATTAAACTAAATTAATTAAATTAAATTAAATAATGGAATCAAGTTAAAATTAAATTAAATTAAATTAAATTAAAATTAAAACTAAACTAAATTAAAATTAAATTAAACTTAAATTAAATTGAATTAAAAATAACATCACCTAAGACATAAAGAAACTCAAAAATAAATATAAAGCAACTTGAACACTATTCCAAATTTAAACCCGTTAACTGAAATTAAATTAAATCACAAACCATTTGAACATCAATTTGCCCTCGAAAGCTTTTGTTATCATAACTCCTAAACAGAATGTTAAATGAAATGTTACTTCCCTTATAGGATATTCAAATCTCCTAGTTCACTGAGTAAGATAACAACAAAACTTGAATTCCTGGACGATTAATTCATTTGTATAATTAAATTCATTTGGACTTAAAACAATTCTAGCAATATTGAAAAGATGTTTAAGATTCTTCTTAAGCACTTCCTCAATATGATAGGATATTTATAAGAACAATTGAACTTAATTCTTCTTTGATGAAGAAAATCGTCCTCAAACCAAAACACAAGAACCTAGACGTCATAAGAGATGACTAGCTATAGGGTTAGGAACTTGGTAGAAAACCATAACCCTTCCCTTAGCTTTACCTAGGAACTTGCCTTAAATGCTTAAATATTCTAACTGTGTTTTAAGTGCAGCTTGGGATGACGGGAAGATCCTCTAGGTACGGTTTTATTTTGTTGCAATTTACTTTATTGCAATTTATTTAATCGCATCGCACTTACCTTTCTTACATGATAAACAACTGTTGCATGAAAACCCACACCTTTAGGATAGTCCCTAAAACTAAAACCAAAACTAAATTAAAAGTCATTACAAGATAAAATTCACTGCCACAACATTTCGAAATATAAAACAACTCAAAATTTAATCCCAAACAGAACACAAAACTGCAATTACAACTAAATTAAAACGTCTTGTTGGATGATCGGGAATACCTCGGATGATGTAACCTACGTGTTGCTAACGGGATTTCCCACGGTCTAAATGAAAGTGTGGAACTCATTTAGTTGAGTTTAGCAAATTCATCCGGACTAAGTGAATCCGATAAAAATAACGATGCCGGAAGGATGGAACCGTGGGATCTTAACCGGTGTTGTTATAATCAACTTTAAGATTTGTTTTAAACAAAACATAAAAAACACTTGGAAATTAAGACCTTCTCTAAACCAGAACACTTCTCTCATCTCCTGATTTATGACTTCTATAACTAAACCTCTGCAACAACAAGGAGCTCGGAGCATGGTGGGCAGCACGACCATCGTCATCAACAAAACTCGGATCTACTTCAGCAAAACTTTCTTAGAATTAAATAACTAAGCCATAGAACTTCGAGGTAGTTTGCCTAGTGCAACATAATGTGGGCATTATTTTTTTAGGTTGTGTGTTTTATTTTGAAAAGGGGGTCGCCTAACAGAAGTTGTCGGCGAATTGTTAATTTAATTTAAATAAATAATTTTGAAAAGTAGTATTTGATTTTGAAGATAATTTTAAATTTGAAGGTTTTAAGATATGAGATTAAACCGATCTCACATCCCAAATAGTTTATATAAACGAGCACCGCACCACAAACCGTGTATCTATCCCTAAGGATAGACACACTGGTTGATGGTGGGGCTCGATTAAATGAACTAGAAGATTTGTGACATCCGTTTGGTCTGCGAACCAATTTTTAAGCCGACAAATTCCCCTGCTTAATATAAAAGCATTAAACAGGGTTTATATTACCTGGGTTCTTTAAAATTCCCTATAAGGGCAAGCCCCTATAGTTAATTACATCTTAAGCGACGGGAATCACCTAAGAAAACTCTCGATAATAATCAATAATTCTCGCTCTCAAGAATTTCAAAGTTTAAGTTTTCAAAGGATTGAATTTTGGAATTTCAATAGGGAATGGATCAAATTTGGAACATTTTGTTTTGGGAATTCAAAGGAAGAAAAGTAGGAGAAATCACAGATTCGAAGCGAACTTCGGTAATTTCCCGACTATCCTATTATTTGGCTTAAGTTTAGGGAAGTCCTAATATTTAATTAAATGTTTTTATCTTGCCAATTTTAATTAATTAGGGCTTATATTTGTATGATAAAATCAAACAAATAGCCTCGAAGATGTGAGGGTTTATGTCGTATGGGATGACTACCTCGGAATCCTAAAACCGGTTAGGGCTTAATTTGCAATGCAAATGCCTAACAAAAGGTTGAGGATTTATGTTGCACTAGTGCAAACTACCTCGAAGTCCTATGGATTTGTTATTTAATTCTAGGAAAGTTTTGTCGAAGTAGACTCGAGTTTTGTTGATGACGATGGCCGTGCTGCCCACCATGCTCCGAGCTCCTTGTTGTTGCAGAGGTTTAGTTTTAGAAGTCATAAATCAGGGGATGAGAAAAGTGTTTTGGTTTAGAGAAAATCTTAATTTCCAGGTGTTTTTTATGTTTTAATTAAAACAAATCTTAAAGTTGATTATAACGACACCGTTAAGATCCCACGGTTCCATCCTTCCGGCATCATTATTTTTATCGGATTCACTTAGTCCGGATGAATTTGCTAAACTCAACCGAATGAGTTCCACACTTTCATTTAGACCGTGGGAAATCCCGTTAGCAACACGTAGGTTACATCATCCGAGGTATTCCCGATCATCCAACAGGACGTTTTAATTTAGTTGTAATTGTAGTTTTGTGTTCTGTTTGTGATTAAATTTTGAGTTGTTTTATATTTTGAAATGTTGTGGCGGTGAATTTTATCTTGCAATGACTTTTAATTTAGTTTTGGTTTCAGTTTTAGGGGTTATCCTAAAGGTGTGAGTTTTCATGCAACAATTGTTTATCATGCAAGAAAAATAAGTGCAATGCAGTTAAATAAATTGCAATAATGTAAATTGCAAGAAAGTAAACTGCAATAAAATAAAAGCGTACTTGGAGGGTCTTCTCGTCATCCCAAGCTGCACTTAAAACTCAATTAGAATATTTAAGCAAGTTCCTAGGTAAAGCTAAGGTAAGGGTTATGGTTTTCTACCAAGTTCCTAATCCTATAGCTAGTCATTTCCTATGACGTCTAGGTTCTTTGTGTTTTGGTTTGAGGACGATTTTCTTCATCAAAGAACAATTAAAGTCAATTATTCTTATAAACATCCTATCATATCGAGGAAGTGTTTAAGAATAATATTAAACATCTTTTCAATATTTCTAGGATTGTTTTAAGTCCAAATGAATTTAATTACATAAATGAATTAATCGTCCAGGGATTCAAGTTTTGTTAACTTGCTCAGTGAACAAGGACATTTGAATATCCTATAAATGAAGTAACATTTCATTTAATATTCTGTTTAGGAGTTATGATAACTAAAGCTTTTGAGGGTAAATTGGTATTCAAATGATTTGTGTTTTAGTTTAATTTCAATTAATTTGGAATAGTGTTCAAGTTGTTTTATGTTTAATTTCTTTATGTCTTAGGTGATGTTATTTAATTCAAACTTAATTTAATTTAATTTAATTTAATTGAGTTTTAATTTAATTTAATTCAATTTAATTTGATTTAACTTAATTTAGTTTGATTTTATTTATTTAATTTAATTTAATTTAATCAATTTAATTTAATTTAATTTGTTTATTTAATTTAATTTAATTTAATTTAATTTGATTTAATTTAATTTAATTTAATTTGATTTTATTTATTCAATTTAATTTGATTTAATTTGTTTTAATTTAATTCAATTTAATTTATTTAATTTAATTTAATTTGTTTATTTTATTTAATTTAATTTAATTTAATTTAATTCAGCTTTTAATCTTAATTTAATTTAATTTAATTTAATCCAATTTAATTTACTTAATTTAATTTAATTTTTAATTTTAATTGAAATTTTTAAAAGAGTTTAATAATTTAATTTTAGTTTAATGATTAAGTCTTTTTAATATTTTGAATTTGAGTTATCATTTTAATTAAGAATTGAATATTCATGAGATGATTAATTTAGGGATTTTTAGATTAAAGAATAAATATCTTCTTAATAATATCCCTATTTTAATAATTCCAATTTTATTATTCTTCCCAAATTTAATCAATTATTTAATTAAAGTTTAATCATTTTAAATTGCTTAATGGGTTTCTACCCTTTAATTATTTAAATTTCAATCATCCAAATCAGATTAGGATCAAAAATTTTACTTGTTAATTTTTTTATTAAACCTAAAGTTTTAATTAAGGATTAAAAAATTTAATTACCATTTTGCCCTTTAAGCTTAATAATTTCAGAACTCACTAAATTGAACTCAAATGAACTTGAAATTTTTATGTGACTTCACTAATATGTCAATAAAGACATGAGAGGAGAAAATGTGATTTTTCTGTATTTAATTTATTTATATAATTATTTTTGGTGGAAAATAGAGATTTCCAAGGAAAATTTAATAACATGACCATGAGAAAGTTTCTGTCCTTGAGAAAATTAGGGGACATTTCTAATGACTAGAGGACCACTTGGACCAATTTTGGTGATTTTTTGAATTATATTATTTTTATTATAATTATTTTAAGTTTTGGAGTGTTAATTAATTTAAAAATAAAATAAATGTTGAAAAATGAATTTTATATTTTTCAAAAATCTCTCTAATATCAAGGAAATCAGAGAATCAAATTTTGCAATTTTCTGATTTTTCTATGATTTATTATAATTATTTTAGTGAAAATGCTAGAAAATACATTTTTTTAATTTTAAAATTACCCTTGAGCTTTAAAATTTAATATCTCACTAAATAGACCTAAGAAAAATATGGGGTTTGTTCCTAAGTAATTAAAATTCAAAATGTGACATTTTAGTGAATTTTATTATTTTTGTGATTTTTATTATTTTTTAATTATTAAAAATATTAAAATAATGTTAAAAATCAACTTTTTTAGAAAATTAAAATTTTAATTTTCTTAGTTTCCCCTAATATCAGAGAGGCTTCAAAACCAATTTGATGAATATTTGAAAGATATTTTGAAAGTTATGAATTTTTAAAGTTTAAAATGACTAAATGGCCTAATGAACCCATTTAGTAGGGCTAACCAAGTCCAATTGACCTCAAATTTTTATGGTGGGTTCCTCTGATCCTAAAGGTCAATGGAGAATTGATTTCAAGTCAATTTGATGTATGGTTAGCTCTAATTAATTAGAGATCCATTTTGAGTGTTTAAGCCAATTAGGGTTGTTTTAAATAAACTAACCCAAAACCTATTTTTCCTAGGGTCCTCTGGTCATAAGGAACATCACCAAATTTTTCTAGAATTTATTTCACAACATGCTATTTATTGGAATTAAAATACTCAAAACAGTAACATGAATTTGAAAAATCAATAACTCTTCAAAGTCATGGCCTCTAACTTTGGAAAATTTAGGGAACGTTCCCAAATTCAGAGGCCACAAAAGCCCTATGGTCTCATGCCATGGTGAATTGTGTACATGCATGTAGAATTAAAAGTATGCAGAGAGTAAATAAATTATAAAAAATAAAATACTTGATGAAATTAAATGATTTCTTTTCCACATTATTCTCCTCTCGTTCACCGAGCAAGAGGGTATTTTTATTTTATTTTTCTGATTTTTCTACACAAAGTTATGAATTTTTGAAGTTTAGGGAATTAAATAAATCAAAAAATACCCTAATTTTTTATTTATCCACGCGGTGCCGCGTCAACCTCGGCAGCTCCGAAACGCCGCGTGGCGCACTCCCATTCGACGCCGCCATCTGACTCAGCGCTCCCAGGGCCCGCCGTATCGTTCCGTCTTCTGATCCGACGCGATCCTGGCCGTCCGTCCGCGCGTGTATTAAATGAACGGCATCCGTTCATCGTCCCCAAGTGTTCTCACCCGAGAGCCGTCCACACTAAATCCCTAATATCTCACTCGATACTCAATGGATTTTCATGTTCTTATGCTCTATGGATTCGTCTTGAAGAGAAGAACACATCTATACGGCTATCATGTATTGAAATTAAAGCATTCAAAATGGAGAATCTCTAAAAGCTCGGGATGAAGAATTATCTCATACCTTTGCTCAGAGAAGTGTGGCTTCAATCTGAGAGTTGTTGCACCTTCGATTGGATCCTAGCAAGCTCCAGATGAAGTCTCCTGGTCTGGTGAATTTTCTAGATTTGATTTCGACCAAGCCTGATCACAAAGCTTGGAGGCTGGAGCAACTGGGTGGCCTGGAGATGGGGCTTTTGCTGGTGGACACCTTCCCTTGGTTCGGTGAAGGTGTAGAACCAATCAATTTGGGGATTGGCTCACTGTGGAGAAGTGTCCTGGTTTTGGGTGGAATTTCAGTTGAGAAATTGGATTTTATCAGTGGGGATTAGGGCAAATTGACACTGGGGATCAACTGCTCTGAGGGTGGAGAAGGGTTTGGAACAATTTTGGCAGAGTTTCGGCAAGGTTTGTGCAACTCTTCTCTCATGGCCGTGAGGGGTGGAGTTTAAATAGGAGAGGGTGGAGGGCCTCCCAGGGAGAGTTAGGGCTTGGGATCAGCTGCTCTTGGCAAGAGAAGAACGGCTCCAATGGCCATCGGGGATGGGGCAGCTCGGCAGTGAGAATTCCAAGTTGGGCTCACATGCGAGCTCTCGGCCATGGTGTTTTCCGGCGGCTCGGTGGCCGGCCGGCCGGCATTGGTCACCATCTTGTTCAGGTGGGTCGTGGCCGGGGTTTGGTGCATTCAATTGAGGTTTAACATGTGTAAAGGGTTTGACTTAGATGGAATGGGGGAGGAGCTAATTTTGAGTCTAAATGGGTCGACCCACCCATTTGGGCTTGGTGCACCCCTCAAGGTGGCTTTGGATGCTGTGGGGAATCAAAGGGATCAGCTGGTTTGGCATGGAGAAGTCTCCATCCAAATATATTTGGATTAAATTTAAGTTTAGGTGAAACATAATTAAAGCTAATGAGCTTTAGATATTAAGGAAAGCCCTCCCTCTTCTTACCCAATTTGGCATGGTGGAGTGTCCAAAGCTCTCATGGCTCACATGTGGCTCATGCATGGCTTCATGGCTCACCTTTGGCTTGGCAAAAAGTTTGGTCAATTTCATGAAAATAGATTTTAGGAATTTTTGGTAATTTGATGGAAATTTGTATGAAACTTGACTTGGAATTATTTGATGATGAATTTAGGACTTAGGTAATGGATTTAATTAAGTGGATGGCAAATGGAGATGTCATGTGGGCTTTAGGGTAGATTTTGGGCCTTTGAATTTGAAGGAAGTGGGTTTTTAGGAAAGTTTAAGGGGAATGGGCTTTTTTATTTTAGGATGGGCATTTGGGTGAAGATTTTGTGAAGGACCTTGTCAAATAAGTGTTATAATTGGTTTAGGGATGTTCTATGAAGGGCTTGGAGTCAATTTAGTGTGATTTGGGGTTGAATTGGTTTGAATTTGGATTTATTTGGTAAGTGGGACTATGTAAGTCAAATTGGGCTAACTTGGGCCAATGTTGGGTTAGGGTTAAAATTGATGTAAAATAAATGTTGGGAAATGTTTATGGGAGTGTTTCAAAGAAGTTTTGACTTTGGTTGGGCTTTGATTTTGGGGTTTGGGCACATTTGGGTTAGGTTTGAGTTTAGGTCAAAATTGGGCCTTTTAGCTTTGGGTTGAATTTGAGTGGGGTTTGGGTCTAAATTTTGGGCAAATCATGTTAGTGTTTTATTTGTGGGAATGTTAAGGAAGATTTAGAAAATATTTGGGGTTAATTGGAGTTGAATTGGGTGAGTTTGGGTTAGGTTTGGGTCATGGGTCCAAATTGGGCTTTAAGGCCAAAAGTGAAATTGGATCCAAATGTCAATCAAATTGGACTTGGATTTGGTCTAGATTGGTGATGGGAATGTTGAATTGAAGTTTAGAACTGAATTGGACCAGAATTTGGGTCAATTGGGTAGGTTTGGTTTGACATTGGGTTCACTTTGGGTTAAAATGGGTCAAATTGGGGGTTTTGACAAAAGTGGGGTAAATTGACAAAATTGGCCCATGGTGTAGTTCGACAAAATGAAATTAGGAATATTTTCGATTTTCTAGAATTTTCTGGGAATTTTCTGAATTTTTGGATTTTTTGGCCAAGAGGGGTATTTTGGGTATTTGGAGGGTATTGGGAGGTATTTTTGGAATTTTTGGTATTTTTGGGTATGGATGATCAATTTGAGTAATGTGGAAATATTTAAGATCAATTTTGAGGAATTTTGGGTGATTTAGGAAATTTTGAAAAATTTGGGTAATTTCAAGGGTTTTGGGTAGGTAGGCGGGTGTAGGGTCTCGGGGGTCAAAAATTGAAAATTTGGAAAATTGAAAATTTGGAAAATTGAAAATTTGGAAAATTGAAAATTTGGAAAATTGAAAATTTGGAAAATTGAAGATTGGGTGGATGTAAGTGGAGTGAAATCATTTTGGTTGAGCCATGAATCCATATCAATCCAACATGAGCCATGAAGGGACCCATTTGAGGCATTCATTATGTTGTTCCTAACCCTCTTAGCCAAGGGCTTAGGGGTTAAGGACCATCCATGTGAATCACCTACACGAGTCAGGAGGTCAAGTTGGGTATGGGTGTGTTTTAGGAAGTGTGTGAAAGTGTAGTGTATAAGTGTAGTGTGTGTGTAAGTCAGCCCCTTCACTGCACTGGGCCACCCGAGGCAGTCCTAAGGCCAAAGAGTCCTATAGGAACTCATCCTTAAACTTCCACATTTGATTTCAACCCTCTAGGTGATTAGGGGTCTATAGTCAAGTTTGTGGAGTTTGAAGGAAGTTAAGAAATGGTTTGAGTTTCTAAAAGGTGGGTCCCAATTCTAGTCCTCTAAGATAGTCAAAGGAAAAGCCTAAGGCTAGATCCTATGTACTAAAGAGAAGAAGAGAAGACCTCATCAAAAATGAGGTCAACAAATGGACCCCCAATAGGTGTGGTGAGCTGACGGAGCACACCGCGCGTATTGGCGTTGACCGAAGCGATCAACAAAACCAATCACAGATGTCCAAGTGACGAACTTAGGACGAAGTAGAAGAGTTTCCGCTGGGGAGTAGCAAGTATATCTCTGAAACCGGAGATTCCTGAACTCTCGCTGGGGAAAGGAAAAGGAGGTGAATTCCAAATCACATGATCTGGGGAATTTCGATTTAGATTTTATTTTGTTTTAGTTTAAGTTTTGATGCGTGAGTTTAGATTTCAATTTGGAGTTTTAATTTAGATTGAAGTTTTGTCAAAATTAATTTGAAGGGATTTGATTTGAAATGAAAATTGGAATTTCGTGGTTTTAGATGTAACATCTTCAACCCCAAAAGAAAATTGAATTGATTGGATTGAATCATTACAATGAGGAAAGATCTCAGAGTAATGCGGTATTGGATGTAAAATCCTTAACCTCAAGAGTTTGATTTTGATGTATTTCATTGCTGTAGGGAAAGAATCCTAAAGCAGTGCAGTCTTGGATGTAAAATCCTCGACCCAAAAGTTTGAATTTTGATGTAGATTTGATTCGAGATCTGGAAGAAATTGAATTTGAATTTGATTGATATTTGAGATCTGGAAAGATTGAATTTGAGATTTGGAAGGATGAGTTTGAACTCGGTTGAGATTTGATTTAAGATTTGATTTGAAATTTGGAAGATCAAATTTGAAATTTGATCGAGATTGGATTGGAAATTTGGAAAGATTGAATTTGAGATTTGATTTAGATTTGATTTAACACTTATGTTGATTTTGTTTATCTTTTAATGATTCAAATTTTACTTTATTGTTTATTTAATGTTCATGTGAATATGGTGTTCGTCATTTTTAAGATTTTTTTTTAGGAAAGTTTTCTTTTATTCTTCTTTTTTTTTCTTTCTCGTTCTTTGTTCGAAGTTCATTTAACTTTAATGGCGTTTCCCAGTCAATTTGCACAAAAGAGGTGAAGGCCAAAAATGTGACATGGTCACTTTCATTCCAATCATGTTGAAGATACATCATACAACTCGATCTGGAATACATTTCATACAATCCATGTAGACTCAAAACGGACTATGTATGATTTTTGTTGATCCATCAAAGAAGCATCTATCAAAAATCCTTGTCTGAATAGTGGGGTACATGGTTAATAACATCACCTTCCAAGCCATCCTTGGCAAGGATGCCGGCTGGATGTACGTTGGAGGTGTGATATTTCCCATGTAACTCACAGCTCGTAAGGCGGAGATTCTCTAGCTCTGGGTCTGGCTGGAAATGGTAAGGTGTCTTCCTGCCATCCATTCTCCTGAAAGTAACTGAGATCCGCTTCACTGGTACTCCTGGTATGCAATGCTTAGCGATATCTGCTCCATTTCCCTTCAGTATCATGACGGAACCTACCGGTAAAGGTATCTTCACCGGCCCTCGGAACTCACCCGGGCTCGCTATCCGGAGGTCGGATCCGAACATGATGTTACACTCGTTCGGGAAAGAGATCGTGCGAAGGGTCCGACAAAGTCGTGGTGATCTATGTGCGGGGGTATGCGATCACCTCGTTTGTAGATGTTGATAATGCAGCTATTGGGTATGCAATCCGCCGGCATTACCCTCCATGTTATCAATCTCTTTACCATTCTCTTGATGACTAATGGCATCGGATCCACTTGCCCATGACGGAGTATTCCCGATGGGTTTCCCTTCCGTCTTCAAAGTTGTAGCAGATCCACATTGTATTGTGATTCTTCCTTCCACGGCATCCATCTCCGGGTTCGAGTAGTATTTTCCTGGCGGCTGCTGCCCATTCTTTCAAATCCGGATACAATCCACGATTTCGTTGTTCATACTCGAGAATACGTCCGTATGTAGCTCGAGGCCCTCAGATATTGATTCTTCACCTTTAATTCTCTCGAAGTATTCAAAGGTTTTCTTTCGACATTCGCATTCTCCATTCGTATTCCGAATGATGCGATGGCGAGGCCTTGTGACATATTGTGGGATATACGGTTCAATCCCTTCACGTTCTCCCGCATACCTCGGCTCCTCGGGGATGATGCCCGTCGGGACATCCCCGGGGTTGCTTCCGCAACAAGGTCATGCATTACCGGTGGTTCTATCCGGTGGCGTGGTAGCCTTCTTTCTTCGATCCTCCGGAGATTTCCCTGGTCCTTTACGTTATCCTAGGAGCTGGCCTCCTTTCTTCAAGTTCCTGGAGAACCGGTGTCCTTGAAGTGTATGTACTGGCATTAGCAATTGTCTCGTTGCGCTGGTCCGCAGCTAGTTTTGTTAACATCTTACGGATACGGCGATTCTTATTTATTCGTTGCGTTGCTGTGAGAGTAGCTCTCCGCACTTCTTGAATCTCATTGGGCGCGGCGCTGACAAGACTGCCCTCTGCCGTAGCGACTACGGACTTCATTTTCTTGTCTTCTTCGCATTTGCCTTTCTTTTCTTGTTGCTCGGATTGGTGGCTTGGGCCACCCACTTTCATCACCTGTCCGCCCGGCGGTTCTTCTCGGTCAACCGGGACCCGAGTCACTTTCCTCGTATCGTAGGCCTCGTCGGTGCGAAATCCGAGTCAATCTCGATTATCGCTCCATCTTTCACCCTCTTTTCATCGAGTGCAAGGCTTACGCCATTCTTAAAGTTCAGGACCAACCGCCCGTTCGACATTTCCCTGCGAAAAGACAAGGAAAAGGATCAGGGGCTGTACTAAGAACAAGAACATTAAGAAAACGTTTATTAAAGACATTCTTTTTTTATAAAAATTTTTTTTATTTTCAGATTTAACAGGAATGAAGTAGAATAAGATCAGGGAAGAGATTTTGATTTGGAAAAGAAAACAAGGAAAACTTAATTATCATGATTTTATTTATTTTAGCACATTTTATTATTTTTTTTTTGGGTTCGGACCCAATCATAAGTAATTACTTCACCCGTGTTTCTTAGGGATGAAGAATTCATTCCTTCGAAACATCAGGTAGCGTAATACTTTTTCAAGTATCGTCCGTTGATCGGAAGCATATGTCGTTCTCCCTGGCAATTCACTAACCGGTAGGAACCTCCCGAGTATACTCGCTTCAACCACAAACGGTCCTTCCCAAGTGGGTTCAAATTTTCCTCCTATCTTGCGGTGTGCAAGGATAGGTCTCTTGAGAACGAGAACTAAGTCACCAACTTTGAAGGTTCTTGGGCGGACCCGCTTGTCATGGGCTTGAACCATCTTAGCTTGGTATAGTTCTAAATTCCTGCTGCGCTGCAAGTCTTTTCCCTTCCAAGCTTTCTAATTCTTCTAGTCGTAATTTGGCGTTTTCTTCGTCGTGATTTTGTTTGCAACTCGCAATTCGAGTGAAGGAAGCCGAACCTCTAAAGGTAACATCGCCTCGGACCCATACACCGCGAGCGTAAGGTGTAGCTTCGAGTAGGAGTTCGAAGGTTGTCCGGTAGGCCCATAAGGCTTCTAACAATTTCTCGTGCCAATTTCTCTTATTATCGTCCAAAGTTTTCTTTAAGATTTGAACGAGAGTTTTATTAAAAGCCTCGGCGAGGCCGTTTGCTCTTGGGTAGTAAATTGTTGAGTATCGCCAGCCGATTCCGTGTCTCCCGACAAAATTGTTGATTTGTGTGCTTCGAATGCCGACCCATTATCCGAGATGATCTCGCGCGGCACTCCGAAACGGTAGACAACTTGGTTCTTGAAAACCGTAGCACGTGGTGTGCTTTCACTTCTCTAAGTGGAACCGCCTCCGCCCACTTGGAAAAGTAATCCGTAGCCGCAAGAATGAAGCGATGTCCTTTTGAAGATGGTGGTTCTATCGGACCCACTATATCTGTGCCCCAACATTCAAATGGCCACGACGCAATTGTCGGATGTAGCACATTTGGAGGTTGGTGTAGAACCACTCCGTGTACTTGGCATTGGTGACAGCTCTTGGCGATTTTCATGCAGTCGGTTATCATCGAGGGCCAGTAATACCCTAGTCTTTTAATTTTCATTTTCATCTTCGGACCCGACTGGTGAGCGCCACAGAGTCCTGAATGTACCTCTTTAACAATTTCACGGGCCTCGGACCCGCTTAGGCACCTTAGCCACATTTGATCAAAAGACCTTCTGTACAATGTGTTGTTTATTAATGCGTAAGACAGAGTTCTTTTCTTGATCTGATGGGCTAGCGACCTATCGTCCGGTAGCTTTCCTGTTTGCAGGTAGTTTATCAATGGCTGTCGCCAATCTTCCGTGTTTTCTCGTCACCGCCGCAACCGATTCTTTTTCTTTTTCGATTTGTGTATTGTGTCTATGTCGAGCCGTGATAGGACCCGACGTCCGTGAACCGACACTTCCACCGATTCATCTTGCAAACAGCAAATTCTTTTGCGAGACGGGCTAAAGCATCTGCTAAAGCATTTTCTTTTCCGGGAATTTTGTAGATCGTTACATTTGGAATCCGTTCCAACAATTCGTATGGCATACTCGGAAGTATTGTTCGAGTCTTGGCTTTAAAATTCCGTATTGTCCGGCGATCTCGTTGAATGATTAACTGCGAATCCCCGTAGATGTTGATGTCTGTTATCCCCATTTGAATAGTTAATTCCAGTCCCGTTATGAGGGCTTCGTATTATGCTTCGTTGTTTGTACACGGTTCTGTCAAGTGGTAGGAGTATCTTAACATCCCCCGCTCCGGCGTTATAAAGATTAGCCCGATTCCTGCCTTACCGGCACTATCACTTGCGATTCTTCGTCTTTGTGTGCTGAAGATGCTCCGTCGAAGTATAATTCCCAACGTCGATCATCAGGGTCTTCTATGCTCATTATTTGTTCATCTGGCAAATCGTCATTGAGAGGAGATTCGGCCGGCAAAGGGTGTGCTGCGAGAAAGTCTGCTAAGACTTGTCCCTTTACGGCACGAAGAGGCACGAAAGTTATATCGAATTGCAATAATATCATTGACCATCTGGCAAGTCCGTCGGAAAGTGTTGGACGAGTCATCAAGTATTGCAATGGATTAACTTTCGAGATCAGGTTGACCTTATGAGAAAGCATGTAGTGCCCGAGCTTTTGAGCGGCGAAGATCGTGGCCAAACAATGCTTTTCAATTGCGGGATACCTTACTTCCGTCGGAAGTAAACGACGGCTTAAGTAGTAAAGAGCGTTTTCTTTACCCTCATCATCGACCCAGGCTAACAGGGCTCCGAGAGAGTCGTCTAAAGCCGCGGTGTAAAGTATCGCGGTCTACTCGAGACCAGGGTCGCTAAGACAGGAGGTGTCATTAAATATTGTTTAATGTCCTTGAAGGCCTTCTGGCATTTCTCTTCCCAAATAAATTTGGTGTCCTTTTTAACTAGTGTCGAGAAAGGCTGACACCTACCTGACTGGTTTGAGATAAAGCGTCGAAGATATGCCAATTTCCCTTGAAAAGATCGTAGTTGTTTTAAGGTTTTGGGAGGCGGCATTTCTAAGATAGCTTTAATCTTTTTCGGGTCGATTTCAATTCCACGATGTCGGACAACGAATCCTAAGAATTTCCGGAGGTGACGCCGAAGGCGCATTTTAAGGATTCATCTTAAGGTTAAATTGTCTTAATCGTTCGAAAACAATTCTCAAATCATACGAGTGGTTTTCCTTTACTTTGCTTTTGATGACCACATCGTCCACGTAGCATTCGACTTGATTGTGGATGAGATCATCAAAAATTCTTGTCATTGCTCTTTGGTAGGTTGCTCCTGCGTTCTTCGATCCGAATGGCATCACCGTGTAGCAAAATACCCCGATCGGCGTTCGAATGCTCGTAAGCTTTTCATCTTCCGGAGCCATTTTTATCCGGTTGTATCCCGAAGATCCATCCATGAATGAGAATATCTCATGTGTCGAAGCAATGTCGATCATCAGCTCCGGATCGGTAGAGGAATTCATCCTTTGGACATGCCTTGTTTAAATCTCCGAAGTCCACACGGATCTCCGATCCGACCATTCTTCTTTCGACCGGCACTACATTGGCTAACCAAGTCGGGTATTGTTCTTCACGGACAAATTTAGCGTCTATTAGCTTTTTAACTTCGGCTATGACTTGTTGTTCGATTTCTAGACGCATTCTTCCGGGACCTTGTCCGACCGGGACATAAGTAGGATCCACTCCTAGCTTATGGATCGCAACCTCTGGAGCTAATCCTGGCATCTCATCGTAGTTCCAAGCAAAACAGTCTTTAAATTCCATTAATAATTTGATTATTTCTTCGGAGTCTTCTTTATTGAGTAAGGAGCTAACAAAGGTAGGTCTAGGCTCTTCGCTAGTACCTAAGTTAACTTCCGTTAACTCATCTATTGTAGATTTAATTTCTTCTTCGAATTCGGTGGAGCGTCTCCAATTTGTAAATCTTCGAGTTCGTCTCGTAGTTTCCATGCAGTTTTCATTGGACTCGCAAGTGACAACCAAGCAAAATTCGCATCGTCAACCGACCCTACCGTGCCTAATCCCGGACCATGCTTTGAATTGGGTGGACGACCGTAATTATTCCATAATTTTTCAAAATGTTGAGATTGACCTTTTGTCCATTGTCGAGGTAAGAAACCACGTTGAATTAAATTTTGAACACAGGGAGAGTACCACTCAAAAGGTAATTCCATTAATTCTGATGAAGTGACATCTTCGAATTGGTAGAATTTGGTTGGCCTTGCACCGTCGTTACGTACCTCTTTGACCACCATACCCTCGATCTTGTTAGAATGGATCGGGGTTAGGGTCATAGTATGTACGTAGTGGTTAATCTTCTCGTACATTGATTTGTATTCTTCGTTCTTCTCATCTTCGAGAGAGATCTTGAATTGCGGCTTCTTCGACTTATTGTCGTCGCTTCTTGTTTGATTTCTTTTTCTCCTTCGAACTATCTTCCCAATCAACATTGATGGCTGGTTTCCTCCGTCCAACTCGTCCTAGCGTCTCTACCACGGCCTCGTCCCCGGCCTCGACCTCGGATGCGAGTTGTGGAGAAACCTTCACCATCTCGCCGGAAGGGAGTGGTGAGTGACTCGTTGGACTAGAACTTCGAGTTCTTCGTTGTCCCGAACTTTCTTTGCTTCATTTGTTACGGTATCTCTGGAGAAGATTGTTTTCTTTGGCGGTGCATAATAAGCTGCGTCTTCATGGATTCCAATCTCATGTACGGAGAATGGTTGCAAGTCACCTTTTATGCACTGTTCCCCTCCATCGTAGTATTTAATGCACTGATGTAGAGATGATGGTACCATCCTGTTTTCATGTATCCATGGTCGGCCCAGTAGAGCGTTGAACGACGTTTCGAATCAATTATGTGAAATTTTGCGGTTGTCTTTGTTAAGTCACCGGTCTTCATCGATAGCGTTATTGACCCGAGGGCTCTTTCTCCTTTCGGTTGAATCCTCTTAATAACATTTTGTCGGCCTCGAGCTCACGAGCATCAATTTCCAAGTATGCTAGCGTTCGAAGACTCATTATATTGATTGATGCTCCCGGATCCACCAATACTCCGGAGAGCGTAAACTTCCCAATTGTAACCGAAATGTACAACGGTCGGTTGTGATCTCGTTGTCCCAAGTAGTAGGTCATTGTCCGTGAAGGTAACGCCTCGTCGTTCCTTTAACGAGCAAACCTCATCTAAGGAATCTCCGGCCATTTGAGCTAAGCAAATTTCCGGATCAAGTAAGGCCTCGATCGAGCTTCTCTCATCTCCTTTGATAAGATGAGAGCATCGTAAATGCTCGGCTTGGCCGGTAGTTTCCTAAGATGAGCTAGTACGTTGTAGTCCACTTTATTTTCATGCGTCTCGGCTTCTTCTCGAATGGGTATTTCTTCTGCCGGGGTTGGTTCTTCTTGAACAACCACCTGCTTTCCTTTGTCTTTTGGACCCATTCTCGGAGGTAGAACTCTTCCACTTCTTAAGTTGACTTCTGTAATTTCTTCTGACTCTAGTATTGAGCTTGCTGGTGTCTCTTCCTGAATCGGAATGACAGGCTCTTCCAGATTATCTTCAGAATTTGAAGGCTCTAACTCTATCGTGACTGGAGCTCCTCGAAACTCGCAGATAGATCCGTTGCTTGTTGAACTCTCGTAGCCTCCTTGATGGATGTCTTCTTCATTATTTTGCTCGTCGAGATCGTGTATGATTTGAGAATTGTCGTTGATGTCGAAATCGATGTCCGGATTGTCGCTAGTTACGTAATCGTTAGAAACGATCAAAACGTAGCCAACGCCATCACCCTTATCATTATATGATCCCACCGAAGTGAGCGAGATAATCATACAAAATCGAGAGGTTCGAGGGATTTCTCCCCCGAATCGGAAACAACTATCCTAGGATAAGCGGCCCCTAGTCCAGCCTTAGGAGTCTCGGTCCTCTCTTCTTCGTCGATTTTCTTCTTCTCTTCAATCGTCTCCTGTCGAGGTGGTTCTTCTATCGCAAGTGATAAGTACGAGCTTAACTGGTTTCGAACTCGAATTGAAGTTCGCACCGAGGCGGTTCGGATGTCGTCTAAAATCTTCTTCGAAGACCTTGTCCGAGCGGTAGTCCATCCATCGTCGGCTGCATAGGGATCTATCGGAATGACGGGATCAGTTGAGATAACATTGACGGAACCTCCTTTCGGGGTTCCTTCATGTACTCCTTCGGGATTGTTATATTCCCTTTCCGAAGGTTGTCATTGAGCCAACTTTTAAAGGTAATGCAATCTTCTATCTTATGCCCAAGCATCCGGTGGTAAGGGCAAAAGTTGGGATCACTTTTCTTATTGACTTCCTCTGGTCTTTTAGGCTCTGGCAGCTGGAAATCTGGAGTCTTCATCAGGCTACGGAACATTTTCGGCACTGCTTCATTCTTGAACGGATATTCCCTGCTCGAAGCTCCCTTAATGTACGTTGCGGACGAGGCGGTTGTTCATACCGTGGAGATGACCGATGGCCGGGCCGGGTTGCTCGGTAATTCTGTTGTGGTTCGTCGCGGCCGTTACGGTGGTATTTGCATCGGTTGCTTGCCTTTGTCAACCGCCGCAACGATCCCGGATTTCTTTTCGAAGGTCTTCACCGGCTTCTGCTTGTCCGTCTTGTCGGCGAAACTTAATTGCTTCGCCTCTTCTTGCAAGCTTCCGGCCTTGCTTAACAACTTCTCGAAAGTCTTAATAGTGAATCCTTTGAGGAGAAGTGCTATCGGACCGTGAATGCTTTTAAGTAAAATGCCGACTGCATGTTGTTCTTGTAGTTGTGGTTCACACTTCATGCTTAAGTTTCTCCATCGAAGTATGTAATCCACCAAAGTTTCGTTCGGCCTTTGTTTATCTACCACTAAATCACCTATAGTGATGTGGTGCTGAGCTCCGGCGAATCGTTTGATGAAGAGGTTCTCTAGTTCTGAGAACGTCTTCACCGAACCATTTGGTAATTCTGCATACCAATCGAAGGCGATTCCTGACAGACTGCTGACGAACTGTCGGAAGAGCAATGCATCGCTCCCGCCGGCATTACAACAACTGGCACGAAAGTGTGCAACATGCTGTCGGGGGTTCCCGGTTCCGTCGAAGGTCTTGAACGGAGGTGGTACGAAGCCTTTTGGGTATTGGACGGCGTCGAATTCTTCTCGGGTAAGGTCTACCCGTCCGAATGGATGTCCCGCTCTTCGATTGTGCTAAGGCTTCTCGCACTCGCTCGTTCCACTAAGTTCTTGATATCCTTTTCGTGGATCATACTTTGTGCTGTATCCTTCTTCGACTGATCATCCCCGTTGACGGATGTAATCTCCTTTCCTCCGTCTACAATGTGAATGACCTCTGGGGGTGTCTCTCTTTGTGGTTGTACTTGACTCTGGAGAGTGGCCAGAGCTACGGCCATCTCTTCCATCCTTTTCGCCATTTGAGCGATCGTGTCGTCTTTTTCCTGAAGCTGTCTTCTCATCAGTTCTGGCTCCTCTCTTTCTGCGGCTGCAGGAGCACCTTGCGAAGCTGATGAAGCTCGTGTCTCAACCATGTTGATTTTTGCATATTCGTCTTCCATGAACTCCGATGAATCAATCTTGTCTCCGAACTTTTCTTCTCATTCTTTTGCCAATCGCCGGATATCGGTTCTCAACTTTTCCATGGCATCTTCCAGCGGGGCTTTCTGTGTGTCATTGCGGTTGTCGTGCGATAGCTGTCGGGTCCCCTTTTCACGAGTCCCCTTTATCGCAGTAGCACTTTCTTCGCATTCCAGCCTCCTCGGCGAGACTTTCTTTCTCGGCTGTCTGTTTCAATCTTAATCGCCCAGTAGTGGGACGCCATACCATCCTTCTAGCGAGCGAAGGTCCAGGACCGGATGGTCCGTCGGCCAAATGCTCGGAAGGTGGTATCCTCCCTAATCCGTAATCCCGAGACTACGACGAGCGTGACTAGCCTTCATTCTTTTACTTGGCTTTTCCGTCATGACGGCGGG
Organism: Papilionanthe hookeriana x Papilionanthe teres; assembly: GCA_022702705.1. Classification (NCBI taxonomy): domain Eukaryota; kingdom Viridiplantae; phylum Streptophyta; class Magnoliopsida; order Asparagales; family Orchidaceae; genus Papilionanthe; species Papilionanthe hookeriana x Papilionanthe teres. The sequence goes on along the minus strand of JAKZJZ010000142.1, from coordinate 50,953 downwards.
CTCTACTCGGGGCCCAAGACGGGATTTGACCGGCACCCGCCCTATCCTTCGTAGAATCTCCGATACGGGGCGCTTTTCCTTCTTTGCTAACTTTTCTACCAAAGTTCGCAGTCGAGCAAACGGCGTAGTTCTAGTTCTTTTCTTGCGGCTATCGTTGTAATATGCGGCCGAGGTAATGTGGCGACGAATCTTGCGAACATTTTCTTCATCCTCTGCGGCGGAGAGGGGATGGAACCTGCTTCCTCCCAAAAGTGGTATGTAGTCAGGCAGCGGTGTATATTCTAGCAGCGGTGTATATTCAGGCAGTTCTGGGATTTCTTCTAGGAAAGCAATTTCAGCAGCTCTGGCTTCTCTAGCGATCCTTCTACTTCTGTTTCTTCTTTGGGTCCTTGTCAGCGACGGAATCTTTGAACTGGACCCGATTTCGAAAACAGAAGGTCTTACAGGAAGATCCGTACCCTCCACGCGTAATGAGTTTACCATAGTTCGGATTTCTTTCCCTCCGATTCGGCGTAAGTCGGGGTAGGTGCAGAAACAACTAGACCGGTGAGGGTAGTAAGAACGGTCCTCTCGCGGACGGCGAGTACTCCTCTTAGTCGGGATCCTTTGCGGGGAGGAAACTCTTGGGTCGACCTAAGGTCGAACTCGAGCGGCGGCTCCTCGGCTTCGGATACCTTGTTCGTCGGTGCAAAGAGGGAGACGTCGGTGATCTTGACATTCGTGTTTTCAAATCCTTGTCCAAATCGGATGATCCCATTGTCGGGCAGCTCATCCTTATAGACAGCGAAGTCCAATCCGTTGGTGAAGGAGAAAATCAGTTTCGGGGCTTCCATTTCTGCAGGGTAGATTTTGGTTGTCAGTCCCAAGTTATGCTTCTTTCCTTTAGGACGAAAAGAAAGGAATTGAAAAGAGTCCGAACTCATTCTTGTTCATGTATTTATAAGAAGGAATCATTTGTTAAAAGAATCACATATTAGAGAGTTTGTTTATTTAGAACGGAATGTTCAAAGGTGTAGAGAAGGTAAGGAATCTGATTCGGAGTTGGAAAGGAAAAGAGAGTCTCAAGCAAGACTTCTCGACTCGAAGGATCATTCCTAGACTAACACCTATTGGGGGTCCACCCCACCTCAGAAATGAGGTAAAAGGATCTCGGAACCTCTCTGTTTAGGTGTGTCTAAACAGTGGCTCCTAAATCCGAGAGAATGTTGGCTATACTTAATCAAGGTTGAAATGAACATTGTATTCCAACAGAAAGAAGGGTAGTTTGACCCATTAAGGACATGGATACACTACCGATTTTTGAAAGCAGAATTATCTGATTATAATGGAGAGAGGAATTATCCCCAGCGGAGTCGCCAGAAATCTGTCGGCATTATTTTTTTAGGTTGTGTGTTTTATTTTGAAAAGGGGGTCGCCTAACAGAAGTTGTCGGCGAATTTTTAATTTAATTTAAATAAATAATTTTGAAAAGTAGTATTTGATTTTGAAAATAATTTTAAATTTGAAGGTTTTAAGATATGAGATTAAACCGATCTCACATCCCAAATAGTTTATATAAACGAGCACCGCACCACAAACCGTGTATCTATCCCTAAGGATAGACACACCGCTTGATGGTGGGGCTCGATTAAATGAACTAGAAGATTTGTGACATCCGTTTGGTCCGCGAACCAATTTTTAAGCCGACAAATTCCCTCGCTTAATATGAAAGCATTAAACGGGGTTTATATTACTCGGGTTCTTTAAAATTCCCTATAAGGGCAAGCCCCTATAGTTAATTACATCTTAAGCGACGGGAATCACCTAAGAAAACTCTCGATAATAATCAATAATTCTGCTCTCAAGAATTTCAAAGTTTAAGTTTTCAAAGGATTGAATTTTGGAATTTCAATAGGGAATGGATCAAATTTGGAACATTTTGTTTTGGGAATTCAAAGGAAGAAAAGTAGGAGAAATCACAGATTCGAAGTGAACTTCGGTAATTTCCCGACTATCCTATTATTTAGCTTAAGTTTAGGGAAGTCCTAATATTTATTTAAATGTTTTTATCTTGCCAATTTTAATTAATTAGGGCTTATATTTGTATGATAAAATCAAACAAATAGCCTCGAAGATGTGAGGGTTTATGTCGTATCGGACGACTACCTCGGAATCCTAAAACTGGTTAGGGCTTAATTTGCAATGCAAATGCCTAACAAAAGGTTGAGGATTTATGTTGCACTAGGCAAACTACCTCGAAGTCCTATGGATTTGTTATTTAATTCTAGGAAAGTTTTGCTGAAGTAGACTCAGGTTTTGCTGATGACGATGGCCGTGTTGCCCACCATGCTCCGAGCTCCTTGTTGTTGCAGAGGTTTAGTTTTAGAAGTCATAAATCAGGGGATGAGAAAAGTGTTTTGGTTTAGAGAAAATCTTAATTTCCAGGTGTTTTTTATGTTTTAATTAAAACAAATCTTAAAGTTGATTATAACGACACCGGTTAAGATCCCACGGTTCCATCCTTCCGCATCATTATTTTTATCGGATTCACTTAGTCCGAGATGAATTTGCTAAACTCAACTGAATGAGTTCCACACTTTCATTTAGACCGTGGGAAATCCCGTTAGCAACACGTAGGTTACATCATCCGAGGTATTCCCGATCATCCAACAGGATGTTTTAATTTAGTTGTAATTGTAGTTTTGTGTTCTGTTTGTGATTAAATTTTGAGTTGTTTTATATTTTGAAATGTTGTGGCAGTGAATTTTATCTTGCAATGACTTTTAATTTAGTTTTGGTTTCAGTTTTAGGGGCTATCCTAAAGGTGTGAGTTTTCATGCAACAATTGTTTATTATGCAAGAAAAATAAGTGCAATGCAGTTAAATAAATTGCAATAATGTAAATTGCAAGAAAGTAAATCGCAATAAAATAAAAGCGTACTCGGAGGGTCTTCCCGTCATCCCAAGCTGCACTTAAAACACAATTAGAATATTTAAGCAAGTTCCTAGGTAAAGCTAAGGTAAGGGTTATGGTTTTCTACCAAGTTCCTAATCCTATGACTAGTCATTTCCTATGACGTCTAGGTTCTTTGTGTTTTGGTTTGAGGACGATTTTCTTCATCAAAGAACAATTAAAGTCAATTGTTCTTATAAACATCCTATCATATCGAGGAAGTGTTTAAGAATAATCTTAAACATCTTTTCAATATTTCTAGGATTGTTTTAAGTCCAAATGAATTTAATTACATAAATGAATTAATCGTCCAGGGATTCAAGTTTTGTTAACTTGCTCAGTGAACAAGGACATTTGAATATCCTATGAATGATGTAACATTTCATTTAATATTCTGTTTAGGAGTTATGATAACTAAAGCTTTTGAGGGTAAATTGGTATTCAAATGATTTGTGATTTAGTTTAATTTCAATTAATTTGGAATAGTGTTCAAGTTGTTTTATGTTTAATTTCTTTATGTCTTAGGTGATGTTATTTAATTCAAACTTAATTTAATTTAATTTAATTTAATTGAGTTTTAATTTAATTTAATTCAATTTAATTTGATTTAACTTAATTTAGTTTGATTTTATTAATTTAATTTAATTTAATTTAATCAATTTAATTTAATTTAATTTGTTTATTTAATTTAATTTAATTTAATTTAATTTGATTTAATTTAATTTAATTTAATTTTATTTTATTTATTCAATTTAATTTGATTTAATTTGTTTTAATTTAATTCAATTTAATTTATTTAATTTAATTTAATTTGTTTATTTAATTTAATTTAATTTAATTTAATTTAATTCAGCTTTTAATCTTAATTTAATTTAATTTAATTTAATCCAATTTAATTTACTTAATTTAATTTAATTTTTAATTTTAATTGAAATTTTTAAAAGAGTTTAATAATTTAATTTTAGTTTAATGATTAAGTCTTTTTAATATTTTGAATTTGAGTTATCATTTTAATTAAGAATTGAATATTAATGAGATGATTAATTTAGGGATTTTTAGATTAAAGAATAAATATCTTCCTAATAATATCCCTATTTTAATAATTCCAATTTTATTATTCTTCCCAAATTTAATCAATTATTTAATTAAAGTTTAATCATTTTAAATTGCTTAATGGGTTTCTACCCTTTAATTATTTAAATTTCAATCATCCAAATCAGATTAGGATAAAAAATTTTACTTGTTAATTTTTTTATTAAACCTAAAGTTTTAATTAAGGATTAAAAAATTTAATTACCATTTTGCCCTTTAAGCTTAATAATTTCATAACTCACTAAATTGAACTCAAATGAACTTGAAATTTTTATGTGACTTCACTCATATGTCAATAAAGACATGAGAGGAGAAAATGTGATTTTTCTGTATTTAATTTATTTATATAATTATTTTTGGTGGAAAATAGAGATTTCCAAGGAAAATTTAATAACATGACCAAGGGAAAGTTTCTGTCTTGAGAAAATTAGGAGACATTTCTAATGACCAGAGGACCACTTGGACCAATTTTGGTGATTTTTTGAATTATATTATTTTTATTATAATTATTTTAAGTTTTGGAGTGTTAATTAATTTAAAAATAAAATAAATGTTGAAAAATGAATTTTATATTTTTCAAAAATCTCTCTGATATAAAGGAAATCGAGAGAATCAAATTTTGCAATTTTCTGATTTTTCTATGATTTATTATAATTATTTTAGTGAAAATGCTAGAAAATACATTTTTTTAATTTTAAAATTACCCTAGAGCTTTAAAATTTAATATCTCACTAAATAGACCTAAGAAAAATATGGGGTTTGTTCCTAAGTAATTAAAATTCAAAATGTGACATTTTAGTGAATTTTATTATTTTTGTGATTTTTATTATTTTTTAATTATTAAAAATATTAAAATAATGTTAAAAATCAACTTTTTTAGAAAATTGAAATTTTAATTTTCTTAGATTCCCCTAATATTAGAGAGGCTCCAAAACCAATTTGATAAATTTTTGAAAGATATTTTGAAAGTTATGAATTTTTAAAGTTTAAAATGACTAAATGGCCTAATCAACCCATTTAGTAGGGCTAACCAAGTCCAATTGACCTCAAATTTTTATGGTGGGTTCCTCTAATCCTAAAGGTCAATGGAGAATTTATTTCAGGTCAATTTGATGTATGTTTAGCTCTAATTAATTAGAGATCCATTTTGAGTGTTTAAGCCAATTAGGGTTGTTTTAAATGAAGTAACCCAAAACCTATTTTTCCTAGGGTCCTCTGGTCATAAGGAACATCACCAAATTTTCCTAGAATTTATTTCACAACATGATATTTATTGGAATTAAAATACTCAAAACAGTAACATGAATTTGAAAAATCAATAACTCTTCATAGGATGGCCTCCGAGTTTGGAAAATTCAGGGAATGTTCCCAAATTAAGAGGCTTAAAAGCCCTATGGTCTCATGCCATGGTGAATTGTGTACATGCATGTAGAATTAAAAGTATGCAGAGAGTAAATAAATTATAAAAAATAAAATACTTGATGAAATTAAATGATTTCTTTTCCACATTATTCTCCTCCGTTCACCGAGCAAGAGGGTATTTTTATTTTATTTTTCCGATTTTTCTACACAAAGTTATGAATTTTTGAAGTTTAGGGAATTAAATAAATCAAAAAATACCCTAATTTTCTATTTATCCACGCGGCGCCGCGTCAACCTCGGCAGCTCCGAAACGCCGCGTGGCGCACTCCCATTCGAAGCGGCCATCTGACTCAGCGCTCCCGGGGCCCGCCGTATCGTTCCGTCTTCTGATCCGACGCGATCCTGGTCGTCCGTCCGCTCGTGTATTAAATGAACGGCATCCGTTCATCGTCCCCAAGTGTTCTCACCCGAGAGCCGTCCACACTAAATCCCTAATATCTCACTCGATACTCAATGGATTTTCATGTTCTTATGCTCTATGGATTCGTCTTGAAGAGAAGAACACATCTATACGGCTATCATGTATTGAAATTAAAGCATTCGAAATGGAGAATCTCTAGAAGCTCGGGATGAAGAATTAGCTCATACCTTTGCTCAGAGAAGTGTGGTTTCAATCTGAGAGTTGTTGCACCTTCGATTGGATCCTAGCAAGCTCCAGATGAAGTCTCCCGGTGCGGTGAATTGTCTAGATGTGATTTCGACCAAGCCCGATCACAAAGCTTGGAGGTCGGAGCAAGCCGGGTGGCCTCGGAGATGGGGCTTTTGCTTGGTGGACACCTTCCCTTGGTCCGGTGAAGGTGTAGAACCAATCAATTTGGGGATTGGCTCACTGTGGAGAAGTGTCCTGGTTTTGGGTGGAATTTCGGTTGAGAAATTGGATTTTATCGGTGGGGATTAGGGCAAATTGACACCTGGGGATCAAGCCGCTTCGAGGGTGGAGAAGGATTTGGAACAATTTTGGCAGAGTTTCGGCAAGGTTTGTGCAACTCTTCTCTCATGGCCGTGAGGGGTGGAGTTTAAATAGGAGAGGGTGGAGGGCCTCCCAGGGAGAGTTAGGGCTTGGGATCAGCTGCTCTTGGCAAGAGAAGAACAGCTCCAATGGCCACTGGGGATGGGGCGGCTCGGCGGGCGAGAATTCCAAGTTGGGCTCGCATGTGAGCTCTCGGCCATGGTGTTTTCCGGCGGCACTGGTGGCGGCCGGCCAGGCATTGGTCACCATCTTGTTCGGGTGGGTCAGGGCTGGGGTTTGGTGCATTCAATTGAGGTTTGACATGTGTAAAGGGTTTGATTTAGATGGAATGGGGGAGGAGCTAATTTTGAGTCTAAATGGGTCAACCCACCTATTTGGGCTTGGTGCACCCCTCAAGGTGGCTTTGGATGCTGTGGGGAATCAAAGGGATCAGCTGGTTTGGCATGGAGAAGTCTCCATCCAAATATATTTGGATTAAATTTAAGTTTAGGTGAAACATGATTAAAGCTAATGAGCTTTAGGGATTAAGGAAAGCCCTCCCTCTTCTTACCCAAATGGCATGGTGGAGTGTCCAAAGCTCTCATGGCTCACATGTGGCTCATGCATGGCTTCATGGCTCACCTTTGGCTTGGCAAAAAGTTTGGTCAATTTCATGAAAATGGATTTAAGGAATTTTTGGTAATTTGATGGAAATTTGTATGAAACTTGATTTGGAATTATTTGATGATGAATTTAGGACTTAGGTAATGGATTTAATTAAGTGGATGGCAAATGGAGATGTCATGTGGGCTTTAGGGTAGATTTTGGGCCTTTGAATTTGAAGGAAGTGGGTTTTTAGGAAAGTTTAAGGGGAATTGGCTTTTTGATTTTAGGATGGGCATTAGGGTGAAGATTTTGTGAAGGACCTTGTCAAATAAGTGTTATAATTGGTTTAGGGATGTTCTATGAAGGGCTTGGAGTCAATTTAGTGTGATTTGGGGTTGAATTGGTTTGAATTTGGATTTATTTAGTAAGTGGGCCTATGTAGGTCAAATTGGGCTAACTTGGGCCAATGTTGGGTTAGGGTTAAAATTGATGTAAAATAAATGTTGGGAAATGTTTATGGGAGTGTTTCAAAGAGGTTTTGACTTTGGTTGGGCTTTGATTTTGGGGTTTGGGCACATTTGAGTTAGGTTTGAGTTTAGGTCAAAATTGGGCCTTTTAGCTTTGGGTTGAATTTGAGTTGGGTTTGGGTCTAAATTTTGGGCAAATCATGTTAGTGTTTTATTTGTGGGAATGTTAAGGAAGATTTAGAAAAGATTTGGGGTTAATTGGAGTTGAATTGGGTGAGTTTGGGTTAGGTTTGGGTCATGGGTCCAAATTGGGCTTTAAGGCCAAAAGTGAAATTGGATCCAAATGTCAATCAAATTGGACTTGGATTTGGTCTAGATTGGTGTTGGTAATGTTGAATTGAAGTTTAGAACTGAATTGGACCAGAATTTGGGTCAATTGGGTAGGTTTGGTTTGACATTGGGTTCACTTTGGGTTAAAATGGGTCAAATTGGGGGTTTTGACAAAAGTGGGGTAAATTGACAAAATTGGCCCATGGTGTAGTTGGAAAAAATGAAATTGGGAATATTTGGGATTTTTTGGAATTTTCTGGGAATTTTCTGAATTTTTGGATTTTTTGGCCAAGAGGGGTATTTTGGGTATTTGGAGGGTATTGGGAGGTATTTTTGGAATTTTTGGTATTTTTGGGTATGGATGATCAATTTGAGTAATGTGGAAATGTTTAAGATCAATTTTGAGGAATTTTGGGTGATTTAGGAAATTTTGAAAAATTTGGGTAATTTCAAGGGTTTTGGGTAGGCTAGGCGGGTGTAGGGTCCCGGGGGTCAAAAATTGAAAATTTGGAAAATTGAAGATTGGGTGGATGTAAGTGGAGTGAAATTATTTTGGTTGAGCCATGAATCCATATCAAGCCCACATGAGCCATGAAGGGACCCATTTGAGGCATTCATTATGTTGTTCCTAACCCTCTTAGCCAAGGGCTTAGGGGTTAAGGACCATCCATGTGAATCACCTACATGAGTCAGGAGGTCAAGTTGGGTATGGGTGTGTTTTAGGAAGTGTGTGAAAGTGTAGTGTATAAGTGTAGTGTGTGTGTAAATCAGCCCCTTCACCAGACCAGGCCACCCAGGGCAGTCCTAAGGCCAAAGAGTCCTATAGTAACTCATCCTTAAACTTCCACATTTGATTTCAACCCTCTAGGTGATTAGGGGTCTATAGTCAAGTTTGTGGAGTTTGAAGGGAGTTAAGAAATGGTTTGAGTTTCTAAAAGGTGGGTCCCAATTCTAGTCCTCTAAGATAGTCAAAGGAAAAGCCTAAGGCTAGATCCTAAGTACTAAAGAGAAGAAGAGAAGACCTCATAAAAAATGAGGTCAACACATAAATCCTCAACCTTTTGTTAGGCATTTGCATTGCAAATTAAGCCCTAACCGGTTTTAGGATTCCGAGGTAGTCGTCCGATACGACATAAACCCTCACATCTTTGAGGCTATTTGTGTGATCACATCATACGAATATAAGTCCAAATTAATTAAAATTGGCAAGATTGAAACATTAAATAAACATTAGGACTTTCCTAAATCCAAACCAAACAATAGGATAGTTGGGAAATTACCGAAGTTCGCTTCTAATCTGTGATTTCTCCTACCTTTCTTCCTTTGAATTCCCAAAACAAAATGTCCCAAACTTGATCCATTCCCTATTGAAATTCCAAAATCCAATCCTTTGAAAACCTTAAACTTTGAAATTCTTGAGAGCGAATTGCGATTATTATCGAGAGTTTTCTTAGGTGATTCTCGTCACTTAAGATGTAATTAACTATAGGGGCTTGCCCTTATAGGGAATTTTAAGAACCCGAGTAATATAAACCCTGTTTAATGCATTCATATTAAGCGAGGGAACTTGTCGGCTTATAAAATAGGTTCGCAGACCAAACGGATGTCACAAATCTTTTAGTTTATTTAATCGAGCCCCACCATCAAGCAGTGGATAGATACACGGTTTGTAGTGCGGTGCTCGTTTATATAAACTATTTGGGATGTGAGATCAGTTTGATTTCATATCTTAAAATTTTCAAACTTAAAATTATTTTCAAAATCAAATGCTACTTTCTAAATTATATATATATATTTAAATCAAATTCAAGATCTAAAATTCGCCAACAATTTCTGTTAGGCGACCCCCTTTTCAAAATAAATACAACACAACCTAAAAATATGCCGACACACATTCCTAATTTTCATAATTTTGTCATTGATACACCTAAAATATATAGTGTTTTTATGCATATTTTTATACCTATTTTTTGATGATATTGCACTTTAATGGAAGGTATTTTCTGTTTTTCTTGCAGGTATGATGAAAATGATTAATTATGATCAAAGGAGCGAAAAAGGATCTAATTTGGAGCAAAATTATGAAGTTTAAGAAATTTGGCCATTGGCGCCTAAGCTCCAAAGTGCCGGCGCTTAAGCTCCACAGTTAAAAATTGAATTTTAATGAAATTTGGCGTCATTTACAAAGGGTGTTTGAAGTAACTTCTGGTGGTAACTTCCTTAACTTTCTTTGGGCGGCAAATGTGATTGAAGGGATGCATCTTTTGGTAGATACATTGAACCTGGACATGATTTGAAGAGACACCAAGGAACCTTTTGGAAAAATATAAATATGAAGCCTCATAATTTGCAAGTGTGTGTTGAAATTGTGTTAAGAGTTAGGAGATTTGGAGTTCTTTTGTTTTTAGAGTGTTTTTTAGTGTAGTTCTATAGTTGTTAGTAGAGAGTAGAGAGTAAGAAAGGAGAAACGGTTGGTGCGAAGCCTTCTCCTTACTAATTTTCTTTCATCCTTGTATCTAGTTTTTATTGAAGTTAACTATTTTTATTAGAGTCATCAGAGTTGGGTGCCAAACTTTGTAGTGTTGTATTGTGGAAAGCAAAATTTCAAAGGAACTTCTAGAGTCTTATAGAGAGGCTTTCTGATAAGTGTTTATCTTTGTTTTTACACTTTAATTTTAAGTAAGATTGTTGTGTTTTCATTGTGGTTTATGCTTTCAAATCATGTTATGTTTGTGTTTTCTTCATGAGATTTGAGTAGTTTACTTTATCTTTTTCTGTCTTAGATGATGAAGTAATTAAATTATGGAAGTATGTTCTACAAAGTATAAGTGTTTAATGTTGGAATAAATTGTGATAATTCAATTCCTTGTACTTAAGTTACTTCTTGATGTGACCAATTAAGATGTTAAAATTTGTTATGAGATTATGTAAGATCCAATACGGTATTGTCTCAAACAACAATTGGAATGAATCACATGCAATTATATGGGTGAGAATTGTACTCCATATGATTGAATGCAAATATATAGGGAGATAAGCTTTATTGGGGAGTAAAATTAGAGGACTTTAGAGTCACAGGCTAGAGCCCCCTAATTTGGTTTGTTATTTTAAATTTTGTTATGAAATATTAGCCCCTAAGTGGAGGGAATAGAGGGAACTCTAGAGTGAGAGCTGGTATCTTCGCTGCATAACCCATCTACAAAATTTTAAAATTTCAAATTAACAAATTTTCTTTATAGAACCAAGTAAGGGTAAAGAATGTAATTGCTTCTATTTCTCACATTATATTTAAATACTTCCACAACATAAATATCCATAGTTATTACCGATTCATTGATGAAGGAAAAAAGATATTTGATTCTTATAACTTTTATATCGTGTTTAGAGTATTGATAATTTTCTTTCATGCTTAACTTTTTATTAAAAATATCAAAAAAAAAATTTTAAAATTTGTACCTTAAAACATACTTACAAAAATAAATTGAAAAAGTTAAAATTTATTTCTCTTATTTCTTTAAAGTTTTAGATATTTCCCTGTGGGTTTGATATTTAGGACTTAATCAGAAAGCCCTATATTACTTGAAAAATGATACATATACTTGCGTAGAATCCCATATTATAAATCATAAATTTACTATCTAAACTGTAAGCATAAATATTCGGGGATCAAGTTTTTGGCTCCATCGCTGGAGAAATTAATTAAAATTTCATTTAAGGAAAATTAAGAAAAATTTAAAAATTTTTTACTTTGTTTTTGTTAGTGTGTTCTATTTTATTTCATTTAATGTTGTATGTGTAGTTCAGGGTCTGAGGGCCTTGTGCCTTACAATTTTGAATTAGAAAGAACAATTAAAATATCAAAAAAAATTAAAAATTCTGAAAAAGTTAAAAATACTCAAGAAATGGCAAATCATCAAAATCAAAATGTTGACATCCATAAAAAATTTAGACCTTTAAGAGAATATGCTAACCTATAGTGGATGAACTTCATGGTAGTATTCAACACCCTACTATAGCTGCTAATTCCTTTGAGCTTAAACCTGTTATTATCCAATTGGTGTTTTATAATCAGTTTGGAGGAGAAACAACTGAAGAACCTAATTTACATCTTTCCAACTTTCTGGAGTTATGTGATACTTTTAAATATGATGATGTTTCAGATGATTCTATTAGACTTAGACTTTTTCCTTTCTCATGAAGGGATAAAGCTAAGATATGGTTAAATTAGTTAGCACCTGGATCTATCAGAATTTGGGGTGATTTAGCACAAAAATTCCTTGCTAAATATTTTCCACCATCAAAGACTATGAAGCTTAGAAATGATATCACATCTCTTTGTTAGTTTGAAGGTGAATCTATGTATTAGGCATGAGAACAATTTAAAGATCTCCTCAGAAAATGTCCACATCATTCGATACTAGATTTGTTAATAATTCAAACAATTTATAATTGATTAGTTGGATCTCTTAGATTTATTCTCAATGCTATTGCAGGAAGATCACCGATGTCTAAATAGTTTGCTGATGCTTATGCTTTGATAGTAAAAATGGCTACTATTAATTTTCAATGGCCTTCTGAATGAATAAATCCTAAAAAGGGAGCCAATATTCATGAAAATGATGCTTTTGCCATGTTAGCAAATCAAGTTGCTGCAATTTCAAGGAAGTTAGACCAATTTGGGATGCATTTTTTCTCAGCCAATTGCCATGATTGAAGAAAATTCATTAGGTCATACAGTTGATTCTCATACTTCACAAGAAAATTTGAATGTTATAAGTAAGCTTAATAACCCTTATTCTAATTATTATAACCCAGGTTGGAAGAACCATCCAAACTTTAACTGGAATACCGATAATCAGGGTGGTATTAATCAATAATAGGGGAACAACCAAGTAAACCCATTGGGGAACTAGAAAAACCAAGAAAATAATAATTATAGACCAACCCATCCTCCAGGTTTTAACAGTGCTTCACAATTTAAGGAGAAGAAGTTGTTTATTGAAGAAGTGGTGTTACAAATGGGAAATCAATTGCAAAGTCAAGGAGTTAGAATTAGAAATATTGAAAATCAATTAGGACAAATTGCCAATACATTAAGTAATAGATCTCAAGGTATGCTTCCTAGTAATACTAAAGTAAATCAAAGAGATGAGAATAAAGAGCAGGTAAAAGCAATTCAACTGAGAAGTGGAAGAGAGTTTGAAGGTAGAGTTCAAAAAGAAATTGAAGTAGAGAAAGAAGAGTTTTAAGAACCAAACGAGTATGCTCTGAAAGGTTTGTACAGACTTATTTCTCCACTTAAAGAAGATTTGGAAAAAGCACCACCTTCATTTCCTCAAAGACTTTGACAACAAAAATTGGATAAGCAATTTTCAAAATTCTTGGAGATATTGGAGAAGCTTAAAATCAACATCCATTTGCTGAAGCCTTAGAAGAGATGCCAAGCTATCTGAAATTTATGAAGGATATTCTCAACATAAAAAAAGGAAGTATTAAGACAATGAGACGGTTGCACTTAATGAGGAGTGCAGTGCAATAATTCAGAAGAAGCTTCTTGAAAGGCTTAAAGATCCTGGTAGTTTCACAATTCCGTGAGTAATCAGAGATAAATTTTATGGAAAAGCTTTATGTGATTTGGGTGCAAGCATTAACCTTATGCCTCTATCAATATTTAAAATACTAGGATTAGGAGAAATAACTCCAACTACTATAACTCTGCAATTAGCAGATCGTTCGATCACATATCCTAAAGGAGTTATAGAAGATGTTTTGGTAAAAGTGGATCAATTTATCTTTCCTGTTGCTTTCATTTTGCAAGATTGGAGGAAGATAAAGAGATACAAAGACCTTTCCTAGGCAGGTAGAGCAATGATAGATGTGCAAAAATGGGAATTAACAATGAGAGTTAATGATCAGACTATTACATTCAACATTTCAAAGTTAATGAAATATTTTGCAAGAGGTAAAGATGATGAATGTTATAGGATGGATGTTATCAAGTACTTGACTGAATATCATTTCAAATCAACTTATAAAGAGAAATTTGAAAGAGAAGAATTAGAACATGAGCATGAAGAGGACTTACATCATTCTGAAGATTTTCATGAGGAAGATCTAAATTATGTTCATGAAAATTTTGAACTGTTGGACATGACTGAAAAAGATGAATCTTTTTGTCCATCAATTGAAAAACCTCCTGAACATGAGTTAAAGATCCTTCCTAATCATTTGAAGTATATTTTTAGGTGAGTCCTCAACTTTGCCAGTGATAATTTCCTCTCAATTAACTAAAAAAGAAGAAGAGAGTTTGTTTGATGTTTTGAAGAAGTACAAGAAAGCCTTTGGATGGACGTAGCTGATATTAAAGGAGTCAGTCCTTCAATTTGTATGCATAGATTCCTTATGGAAGATAACTGTAAACCTAGAGCTGAACCTCAAAATAGATTAAATCCTATCATGAAAGATGTTCTTAAGAAATAAATTTTAAAGTGGTTCGATGCTGGGATTATCTACCCTATTTTAGATAGTGCATGAGTTAGTCTTATTCACTATGTTCCTAAGAAAGGAGGAGTAATTGTGACTATTAATGAGAAGAGTGAGATTATACCAACAAGACAAGTGACAGGGTGGTGAATATGCATTGATTATAGAAAATTAAATCTTGCTACAAGGAAAGATCATTTTCCACTCCCATTTCTGCATCAGATGTTGGGTAGACTGCCTAGGCATGGATATATTAGGTAACACTAAATTCAAATTGCTTCTGAGGATAAAGATAAAACAACGTTTACCAGTCAATATGGTACGTTTGCTTTTTAAAGAATGCCTTTTGCTTTATGTAATGCCCCGACTACATTTCAGAGATGTATGCTGGCTATTTTCTGTGATTTAATTGACAAGGAGATTAAAGATTTTATGGATGACTTTTCAGTGTTTGGAAATTCATTTGAACCATGTTTAGAACATTTATCTAAATTTTTAAAATGTTGTTAAGAAAATGATTTGGTTCTTAATTGAGAAAAATACCAATTTATGGTAGTAGGAGGAATTGTATTAGGACATAGAATATCAGAAAAAGGTTTGGAGGTTGATCCTACAAAAATTCAAGTTATCTCTAATTTACCTTGTCCAATGAATGTAAAGGGAATTAAAAGTTTTTTGGGACATGCTGGATTCTACATGCGTTACATTAAAGAGTTTTGAAAATTTCAAAACCATTATGCGGTTTATTAGAAAAGGATGTAATTTTTTATTTTAATGATGAATGCCTAAAAGCATTTGAAATATTAAAAGAAAAATTAATCACTATACCTATTATAATTTCACCAAATTGGGAAAATCCTTTTGAATTAATTTGTGATGCTAGTGATTATGGTATTTGTGCTGTTTTGGGTCAGAAATATGATAAAATTTTCAAAGTAATTTACTATGCTAGTAAAACTCATAATGAAGCTCAAATTAACTATACCACTATTGAAAAAGATTTATTAGCTATAGTATTTTCTTTTGATAAATTACAATGCTATTTAATTGGAACTAAATGTGTAATGCATACTGATCATTCAGCTATCAAATTTTTAATGAACAAGAAAGATGCAAAACTGAGATTGATCAGATGGATTCTTCTTCTCTAAGAATTTGATTTTGAGATAGTAGATAGGAAGGGTGTTGATAATCAAATTGCTGATCATCTATCCAGGCTTGAAACTGAAACATCTCTTAGTGAGACTAAAGAAATTAATGAGCATTTTCTGATGAAAAATCGTTCACTATTAATGAGTGGAGTATCCCGTGGTATGCCAACATTGTAAACTTTAATGTCAGTGATATTTTACCATATGGTTTGACATACCAGGAGAGGAAGAAATTTTTATCTGATGCTAAAACTTATTTTTTGGATGACCCATTTTTATATAAATAAGGAAAGGATCTGATCATTCGAAGATGTATGCCTTTAGAAGAAACTTATGAAATTATTCAAAAATGTCATAATTATAATTACGGGAGACATTTTGGAGTTTATAGAACTGCTTATAGAATTTTACAATCTGGATTTTATTGGCCTACAATTATTAAAGATGTTAATGCATATATTAAAAATTGTGATCGATGTCAGTGTGTAGGCAATATTTCTAGAAGAAACGAGATGCCCCTCAATTATATGTTAGGGTTTGAAATATTTTATGTTTGGAGATTAGATTTCATGGAACCATTTACACCGTCTTTCAGAAAGATAAATATTTTAATAGCAGTAGATTATGTATCCAAATGGATTGAAGTTGTTGCTTTACCTCAATGTGATGCTCAAAGTGTTGCAAAGTTTTTAAGAAAGAATATATTTTATAGATTTTGAATACAAAAAAAATTCTTAACATATTGGGGAAGTCATTTTAGAAATGCGATTATAGAGAAGTTAGTAAAGAAATATCATATTAACCATCACATTGCTACTGCTTATCATCCACGGACAAGTGGTTTGGTTGAATTATACAATCGTGAAATTAAAAGAATATTGGAAAAAACTGATAATCCAAATAGAAAGTATTAGTCAATCAAATTGGATTATGCTTTGTGGGCTTATAAGGCTGCTTTGAGAACTCCTATAGGAATGTCCCCATATAGGCTAATTTTTTTGAAAAGCTTGTCATTTACCTGTTGAACTTGAGCATAAAGAATATTGGGCTGCTGAAGAGTTCAATTATAATTTGAAGGATGTTGCTGAGAATAGATTATTGCAATTAAATGAGTTTGAAGAGATAAGGAATGAATCTTATGAAAATGCTAAGATTTATAAATAGAAGATGAAATTATGGTATGATCGAAAGATTCTTACTAAAAATCTTGAGCTAGGACAAAGATTTTTGTTGTATAATGCTAAATTGATATTTTTTGCTAGAAAACTTAAGTCTAAATGGATGGGTCCATTTATTGTGATAAAAGTTTATTCTTATGTAGCTGTGGATTTTCAAGATCCTAAGACTGAAAAAATATTCAAAGTTAATGGTCATAAAATTAAACCTTATTTTTTAGTCGATGAACTTAAACCTGTTGGAAATCTGATGTTGGGTCACTCATAATAAGTTCTGGGTATGTCAGGCTGAAGACATTAAACCAAGCGCTTTGTGGGAGGCAAGCCATAGTTATCAGTGTACTTTGCTTTACATTTGCTTTGTGTGCTTTGTTTGGTTTGTTTTCATGATTATGTCGTAGTATTTTGGAGAGATTGGTTATAGTGGTAATTATTTGACATTAATTGATTACTTAAAAGAGTCAGAATGAAAATTTTGGACATTTGGCAGACTTGTGCAAAAATGAGCATTAGTGGCTAAGCACCGCCTGGTTGGCGCTTAAGCGCAGCAGTTATGAAAAACATAATAAATGAATTTCTTGAAGCCAAAATCATCGGGAAGTGGTATTAAAAGTTATGTTGGAGTTTTAAAATGTCTAGGGTTGATTTTAGTACTTCCCATGTCTATAAAAAGGCCTTGAATTAAGAGAAACACTTGCCATAATCCCTATTTTCATTCTTGAGTGTTAAGAAGAATATTTTGAGTGCCAAAATGTCTTCTCGGGAGAGTGAAATTAAGAAGAAGGAGGAAGCCAACAATAAGAAATTTATTAGTGAAAGTGCACAAGAGTTATTCATCTGATTCCTATCAGTTAGTTTTCAAGGTATTGCAGAAAGGATTGCGAAGATTGAAGCCAACGTGGAGTCAATTGAAGCAAAGGTAAGTAATACTAACGCTCATTTAGCGCATATGAGATGGCAACTTAACATGCAAGTCAGTCATATAAGTCATGTGGAAGAAGCGGATAAGGCGATGTTTCTAAAAAACAAATGTTTAGAAGAAGAAGTTGTGAGAGTTTTCAACCATCGCCCGTTTTATCATATTTATATTGCAGATTGTTCAAATGAAACTAATGAAAGTCTAGTGTTATATGTTTGTGTTTTATTGAACTTTAATGTGTATTTGTTACATCTTAATGATGAAAGTTTATCTTTGTTTTTATGCACTTGAATAATTGTGTATTGCGAAATTTCATCCAAAATATTTGGATAGAAATTTTTAGATTGTATTAAGTGTGGTTGTTTTAATTAAATTAATGTTTGTGTTTTTGTGAAATTTGTTTGGAATTGGTGGAAATTTAACTTTCTTTGGAGAATTAGAAAAGTTTGTAGGGGAGAAATGATTATTTGAAGTGATTTTGGGTGATTAACTAAGGGGTTTAGTACACATTTTAATTAATTGTGAAAATTATGGTACTGTTAACTAAACGCCAGAACTTAAATGCTTCAGCGCCACATTTCACGGCCATTTGCTGTATGCATCGCGCATAGGCGCCGATTAGCGAAAATTGGTTTACTACAGTTAAAAACCTGAAAATTAACATTTTTAACACCTCATGTAACCTTCAACCTCTCAAAATCATGAAAAAGGACTTAGGGCATCTTTAGGTTGGATCAATTAAGAGCCGATTTCAATGAGATTTGTCAAGTTTGAATTCCTTAAGGTATGAGCACTACTCCTAAGAAAAATTTTTTTATTTTCACCGTATATTTTGAGTACATTATTGAAAAATCTTAAAATCATTATTTACGGTGAAATTTGAGGAAAAGAATGAGAAATTGCTTGGATTTAGTGGAAATTACCTTTGGAAGTTAAATTAGCAAGTTTAGTTTAAATTTTAGAATTTCGGATGAATTTTTTTGATTTTTTTATAGATGGTTCCAAAATCAAAACACTCAAAAGAGAAGGAAAAATTTGATTCCAACAATTTTGTTAGTGCGAGAGCAGAGGATCGATATATTGATGCATTATCGTCACGAAAATTGATTCTTGAACGTGTGTTTAGTAAACTAGGAGAAGTTATTGAGGAGATGAATACTAGGTGGAATTGGGAGAATTACTGTCACTTCTCAGTTGTAGCTGTTGTTTCTATGGTCAGAGAGTTTTATGCAAACTTGCTTGCAGTAGAAGAGAATTTAGTGATGGTTAGAGGTGAACAAGTGCATTTTTCACCTGCAGTAATCAATGTCTTCTAACACTTCCCTCCTACATTGTTTTACTTTTATTCTAATTATCATCCTACAGAAGGGGAATTAGATGAGATAATATCTTTTCTGACTGATGGAAGAGGTTTGTGGAAGATAACAAATGAAAGAAGAGTAAATTTTCAGGCCTCTAATTTGAATGTCATTTCAAAAGCATGGCATTATTTTATCTCATCTAAACTGTTGCCTTCAAGTAATATTAGTGAAGTTACAAGGGAGAGAGCTATTCTGAATCATTGTATTCAGAAAGGAAAACCTATTGTCATAGGGGCTATTATTTTTTATTATGTGATGAACTGTGGCAGATCTGCTACTAATAAAGGTATGGGATTTCCTTCCTTAATTCATTCAATTTATGAGCGGTTTAGTGTGAAGTTTGAAACATAGGAAGAAGTTCTTTAGCAATCGAGACTTATTACCAGTGTAAATGTTGGCTCTTACACTGTACATTAAAGTTCGGCCGGAGAGGAGGATTTAGAGCTTCCCCTGCTTCTGCTTCTGCTGCTTCTACTTCACGTGCCAATACTTCTAGAGTTTCATCATTTAGTGATTCACAGAATGGACTATTAAAGAAGAATTTGAAGAAAGTGAGTCTTACCCGAGAGCATGTTAGAGATATGGATGGTAAGACTGAAAATATTGAAAGGTATATTGTTAAACATGATGAATATAAGAAGAATTATCAGTAATATATGGATAGAGTGATTAGTGGTGATCACAGTACGGAGATGCCCACTCAACCGTTTTATATACCTTATATGCCATCCAGAGACTGGAATGAAGAAGATGATGATGAGGATGGTGATTAGGATTATTGTGTTGAGTTTGTTTGGTTTTGTGATTTCTTATGTGTAGTTATGTTTTTATTTGATGTTTTTATATGTGATGTGATGTTTAATTGTTGTGTGATGTATTTATGATATGAACTCTGATATTGTATAGAGCATAGTTGGACTATTTCTTTTTATGCACATTCAAATGTTTATGTGATAAATTAATGTTTTATGTTGTAGTTTGTGATATGTGTGTAGTAGTAAAAGTTTTAATGTGTATTTAGTGTTTGAAATTTTTAATAGAGTGTACATTAATTCCAAATTTGTTAGGAAATGTAGAACACTATTAAGACTCACTATTTGAAATGTGCATGTTTAAAACTTTTCAAAATCTACTAACAGTTATTATCTAGTATTATTATGATTTTGGTTATGTTAAGTTGGTATACGTTTGCTTTCAAAACCTCCACTACTTTAGAAGTCTTTTGAAATTTTTATTTTATCTAAATTTAGTTTTTTTTTACTCCTATTTTTCCTTAAAACTATTATGCTTGTATATTTAGGATATTGAAATTCCTGCAAGCATGTTATTTTAGTTTTAAATTCTCACTCATGTATCATTTCTTATGCTTAAATGTTTTTATCCTGACTAAAAATTAAAGTTTGGGGGAAATTAAAAAAAAACTAAATTTTTAAAAAAAACCCTAAAAATGTTATTTATTCTCAATAATACTTAAAATAAATTTGGTTTTTGATTGAAAATAATTATGTATATGAAGTTGTATTAGGAAAAGAAAATTTTGAATATAGAAATGAATAAAAAAATTTAATTAAAATTTATACTAATAATGAAAAATATAAAGTTAAAATGTTCTTAATAAAGAAATTTTAAATATAGTTAAACTATCTTTAGTAAGAAATGTTGTATTTTGGATGAATAGAAAATTTGACGTTTATTTTTTAAAGCTTAAATTTTTTTTATTGAGAAATAATTTTCAAAACTGTTATTATGATTTTCAAGTGAATGATACATATCAGACCTTTATTTTAAGTGAAAGGGTAGAATTCAAAATTATTAAAGGCCTATCCAGATACAATAATCTTTGTTTTATAAAAAGTAATGAAAAAAAAAGAAAAATAGGAAGGAAAAGGAAGGAGAAGCTTGAGGATTTAAGGGCCTAATAAAAAATTGGTTCAACGTCTAAACTTTTAAATATAAGCTTTGAGAAAATCTAAAACTTAAGGTTATAATGTAGTAAGTAAAATTATTCTCAATTAATATTTTTTAAGTGAGAAAAATAAAATATTTGAATCCTATATTTTGAAAAATCTACATGTATTTCTTAATTAGATAGAATTTTATATTTTCATTATCCTTTACAGGAGAACTTTCTAAACATTCTAAACTTTAAACTAATCTTATTTACTAAAATTTTTACTAAATTGGATTATTTCATTTCTAGAACAAAATTTTGAAACCTTCCTAAGAAAGTCATTTACATAATTTGCATGTTAAAGTTTTTATGGTTAAGAGTCGCTTGAGGACAAGTAACATTTTATTTTTTGGAGATTTTGATACACCTAAATATATTTTGATTTTATGCAGATTTTTATACCTATTTTAAATGATATTGCACTTTAATGGAAGGTATTTTGTGTTTTTCTTGCAGGTATGATGAAAATGATTAATTAAGATGAAAGGAGCGAAAAAGGATCAAATTTGGAACAAAATTATGAAGTTTAAGAAATTTGGCCTCTTACACCTAAGCTCCAAAGTGCCGGCGCTTAAGCATCATGTTAAAAATCAAAATTTAATTAAATTTGGCATCATTTTCAAGGGGTGTTTGAAGTAACTTTTGGTGGTGATTTCCTTAACTTCCTTTGAGCAGCAAATGTTATTAAAGGGATGCATTTTTGGTAGATACATTAAATCTGGACATGATTTGAAGAGACACTAAGGCACCTTTTGGAAAAATATAAATATGAAGCCTCATAATTTACATGTGTGTGTTGATAGTGTGTTAAGAGTTATGGGTTTTGGAGTTCTTCTTCTTTTAGAGAGTTTCTTAGTGTAGTTATATAGTTGTTAGTAGAGAGTAAAGATTAGGAAAGGAAAAAAGGTTGGTGTGAATCCTTCTTCTCACCAATTTTCTTTCATCATTGTACCTAGTTTTTATTAAGTTTAATGTTTTTAATAGAGTCATCAGAGTTGGGCGCCAACCACTGTAGAGTTGTATTGTGGAAAGTAAAATTTTAAAGGAACTTCCAGAGTCTTGTAGAGAGAATTTTCAGATAAGTATTTATCTTTGTTTTTAAACTTTATTCTTAAGTAATATTCTTGTGTTTTCATTATGGTTTATGCTTTCAAATCAAGTTATGTTTGTCTTTTTTTCATGAAATCTCAGTAGTTTACTTTATCTTTTTCTTTCTTAGATAACAAAGTAATTAAATTGTGGAAGTATGTTGTGGAAAGTATAAGTGTTTAATGCTGGAAGAAATTGTGATGATTCAATTCCTTGTACTTAATTTACTTATTGATATGGCCAATTAAGATGTTAAAAATTTATTTTGAGATTATGTAAGTTCCAATGCCGTATTGTCTCAAACAACAATTGGAAAGAATCACATGCAATTATATGGGTGAGAATTGTAGTCCATATGATTGAATTCGAATATATAAGGAGATAAGCTTTATTGTGGAGTAAAAATAAAGGATTTTAGAGTGACAGGCTAAAGCCCCCTAGTTTGGTTTGTTATTTTAAATTTTGTTATGAGATGTTAGCCCCCAGGTGGAGGGAATAGAGGGAACTCTAGAGTGAGAACTGGTATCTTCCCTGCCTAACTCATCTACAAAATTTCAAAATTTCAAATTAACCAATTTTCTTTATAGAGCCAAGTATGGGTAAAGAGTATAACTACTCCTATTTGGCACAATACATTTAAATACTTCAATAACATAAAATCTATAATTATTACTGATTTATTGAAGAAGGAAAAGGATATTTGATTTTTATAGCTTTTATATCGTGTTTAGAGTATTGATAATTTTATTTCCTGCTTAACTTTTTATTAAAAATATAAAAACCAACTTTTCAAAATTTGTACCTTAAAACATACTTACAAAAATCAATTGAAAAAGTAAAAAGTTATTTTTCTTATTTCTTTAAAGTTTTAAACATTTACCTATGGGTTCAATATCTCGAGGCTTAATCAGAAAGTCCTATATTACGTGATAAACGATATGTATACTTGCGTAGTATCCCATATTATAAATCATAAATTTATTATCTAAATCGTAAGCATAAATATTCGGGGATCAGTTATGATGATGCTAATTATGTTTAAGAATGGGTTTAAATGGGTCATTCTCTTATTCGATGGAGGTGGCTGTGAGTGATGAGCTTACCATATCTTCACTCCAAATTTCATGAAGGAATGACACATAAGCTTTTCATTCCCCTTCTTTCATGGTTTAGTTATGATGAACCTAACACTGGTGAAGATTTGGCATGTAATTTTCAGCCTCCTTCCATTGGTTAGCTCATAAGGTTGATAAGAGCTTATGATAGGTTAGATAGACCTTTTGCATATACTTCTTCTAAATCATTTAATAAGTTTGTGGAGAGGATGACACATGGGTTCTCTCTTTCCTCACTTCCATGGAATGTAATGATGAAGCTAATTATGATGGGGAGAATGGAATGGCTAAGCTTCTATCTTCATTAGATTAGGAGGGAGGCGAGTGTTGACTTTCCTCATCCATATTCAAAAATTCATGAGGGAATGACACCTCATTATTCCCTTCATGATGGTGTCATAATGATTTTGTTTTTTTCTTTTGTCAAAGGGGTGACACATATGCCTCTTCATTTCATTTTATATAATTTGATCATAATGACCATTATTATGTGTGAGATAAGGTTTTGGATGAGTTTTCCTCTCATTGGATTATTCATGAAGTGGATAAAGCTCATGGATTAACCTCCCCCATATAAACTCATTAGCCATTTATTGAATTTCAAAAAAATAACACATATGCCTTCTCATTTCCAATTTTCATCATTTGGTCATAATGAGCATAATTATGTTTGAGATAAAGTTTTAGATGTGTCCTTCTCTTATTGGATGGACGTGGTTGTGATCGATGAGCTCACCATGTCTTCCTTCCATGTTTCATGAAGGAACGACACATCTTCCCCCCTTCAAGATGGCTTCATGATGATTTTTGATCTTTTGTTAAGGTTGTTGTGTTATGGGTCATAATAGGTTTTATTAGTCATGGGTGACCTATTAGTGACACTACATATGTCAAATTAATTTTGAAAATCATCTAAAGATTTTAGATGTCATATGTGATATCTTATGTGATGTCATGTATGATGTCATGTGTGATGTCATGTGTGATGTCATATGTGATGTCTTGTGTGATGTTATATGTAATGTCATCTGTGATGTCATGTGTAATGTCATTTGTGATGTTTTGTGTGATGCCATTCATTTTATTTTTGGGTTTTGTGATTATAATTTCATTTTAAATTAATTATGTAATTAATTAAAAATGTATGAAATTTTAATATTAACCCATAATTGGTCAAAATGATTTTGGGTTTTGACCATTCGACTAATTTTATCAATTTGATTCAACATTGACTATTTTAACATAAGTTGACCAAAGTTGACCAAGGTTGACCAAATTTGACTAAGGTTGATCAAAGTTGACCAAGCTTGACCAGGTTTGACCAAAGTTGACTATGTCTGACAACGATTGACCAGGGTTGACCAAAGTTGACTAGGTTTGATCAAAGTTGACCAGGTTTAATAAAAGTTGACCAAGGTTGACCATGGTTAACCAAAGTTAACCATGGTTGACCATGGTTGACTAAGTTTGATTATGGTTTACCAAGGTTGACCAAGTTTGGCCAAAGTTAACCATGGTTGACTAGATTTGACCAAAGTTGACCATGGTTGACCAAGGTTGACTAAGGTTGTCTATGATTGACAGAGTTGACCAAAGTTGACCAAGGTTAACCATGGTTGACTAAGTTTGACAAAAATTGACATATGTTCACCATGGTTGAACAGGGTTGACCAATTTAGGTATAGGGTTGACCTTTGGGTCAATGTGGTGGTTATTAGGTTATAGATTGATCATTTTGACTAAATTTGACCATCTTAGGTCAAGGGTTGACCAGATGGTCAATATGGTTGTCATTAGGTCATGGATTGGCCATTTTGATTAAGTTTGACCATTTATGTCATTGGTTTTGTGGTCATTAGGTCACGAATTGACCCTTTTGACTAAGTCTAAGCATTTATGTCATTGGTTTGACCATAAGGTTGATTTGGTGGTCATTAGGTCATGAATTGACTATTTTGATTAAGTTTGACAATCTTAGGTCAAGGGTTGACCAGATGGTCAATGTGGTGGTCTTTTGGTTATGGATTGACCATTTTGACCTAATTTGGCCATTTAGGTCATTAGTTTGACCATAGGGTCAATTTGGCTGTCATTAGGTCATGGATTGACTAATTTAACCAAGTTTGGCCATCTTAGGTCAAGGGTTGACCAAAATAGTGGTTTTCATTGCTGTTTTGATCATTTTAGGTCATGTTGGTTTGATTCAAAAAAGGGTATACTGAGGTCTATCCAATTTTTAGGGTTTTATTAAATCCTTAAAGATTTTAAAAGGGTTAATTTTGGTATACCTCCTCCTAGGATGTATTTAATGACCATAGTGATCATTAGGTCTGTAAAGAGGTGTCTGAGTATCTTGAGCCAATGAAGATGGCAAAAGATATTTCTTAGTCGTGAGTGTCAATTAGGGTCCTCAAAAAGTGAGGTCAATAAATGACCCCCAATATGTGTGAAATACTGAATAAGTATGCCTTGCATATTGGCATTGACCGATGGCTTTCTAACACCCCTACTTTCTGCAATTTTTTTAGAAGATGGCTTTTTAACAACAATTATGGTGTACTCATTAATGGGAGTTCTCATGGCTTCTTTTCTGCTGGCAGGGGCATAAAGCAGGGGGACACCTTATCCCCTACAATCTTCATCTTGGCTTTTGATTACTTCTCAAGGCTATGAAATTTAGCTCATAATAATCATCCTTATCTGTGTTTTCATCACAACTTTACTCCTGTAATCAGTCATCTTGTTTTTACTGATGATGTAATCATTTTCACTTATGGCAGTAAACAAGCTGTAAGGAAGACTTCGCAAATTTTGGTCCATCTGGAGGAAGTGGCTGGGCTAGAGCTGAATAAAGAAAAGTGCCAATTTCTAACAGGGAAACAACTGAACATCAACAATAAAAATTGGATAAAGACTTTTGATCCCCGATAAATATATGTGTGCCAAAAAACTTAGTCCCGCACCGATATATATATGTGTTGATGATTTAGATACAAAAATTATGATTTTATAATATAGGATACTACACAAGTATATGTATCGTTTATCAAGTAATATAGAACATTCTGATTAAGCCCTGAGATATCGAACCAACAGGGAAATTATGAAAATCTTTAAAGGAATCAAAAAATTATCTTTTTACTTTTTTTTAATGGCTTTTGAAAGTATGTCTTAATTTTGAAAAGTTTTGAAAGTTGATTTGTCTTTTAAAATTTCCTTAATAAAATGTTAAGCAAGAAATTAAAATTATAATAACTAATAAAACTGTATGTAAAACACTATTAACTAGAATATCTTTTTCTTTCCTTTTGTGAAGTAGTATTAATTATTAAAGTGTTGTTGTGGAAGTATTTAAATTTGTTGTGACAGATAGAAGCAAATGTGTTGTTTACCCTTACTTGGTTCTATAAAAAACATAGGTTAATTTGAAATTTTTATCATTTTGAACATGGTTAAGCAAGGAAGATACCAGTCTCTCACTCTAGAGTTCCCTCGATTCCCACCAACTGGGGGCTAACTTCTCATAAAAAAACTTAAAACTTCAAACCAAATTAGGGGGTTTTAGCCTGCCACTCTAAAATCCTCTAATTTTACTCCCTTGCATAAAAATATCTTCTAATATTACATTCAATTATATGGGCTACAATTCTCACCCATATAATTGCATGTGATTCTTACTAACTTTTATGAGATAATACCGCATTGGATCTTACATAATATCAAGAAATTCTACAACTTAACATGACAAATTAAGAAGTAAACAAAGTTTTCAGAATCAATCTTCACAACTTCTTGCAACATTAAACATTTATACTTTCCACAACAATTCTCCATAAACTAATTACTTGTCCATTTAAGAAAGAAAAAGATAAAGTAAACTACTCAGAGTGCATTGAAGAAATACAAAAATACATTGATTTGAAATTAAAAACCATAAGAAAAGCAACAAACAAAAACAAGTATTAATTAAAAAACCAAATGTAAGAACAAAAGTAAACACTTATCTGAAAATTCTCTCCACAAGACTCAGGAAGTTCCTCTGAAACTTTAAATCTTCACTAAATTACTCCTCAGAGCAGATCTCCCAACTCCGATGACTCAGAATAAACTTTAGACTTCAATAGAAACTAAACTAAAAGAAAGAAAAGAAGTGGGAAGAAAAAGACTTCACTCTGACCCTTTTCTTCTTTCTACTCTCCACTCCTACTCTTAATAAAAACTCTCACAAAATAAAATTAAAATACTATAAAAACTCTCTTCGAAATGCAAGTGGAAGAGAACTTAGTCATTCCTAAGACTCTCTTTAAAAATTAAACCAAAAAGTGCCTTAGTGTCTCTTCAAATGTCTCCAGATTCAATGTATCCAACAAAGAATGCACCCCTTTATTCAAACTTGCCGTCCAAAGGAAGTTATGGAATTTACCACCAAGAGTTGCATCCCATCCCCTTTGAAATTGGCGCCAAATTCTTTTAAATTTTGATTTTTAACTGTGGCGGCTAAGCGCCGGCCCAGCTGCGCTTAGCCGCTAGTGCCCAAATTTTCATTTTTCATTTTTTTTGCTCCAAATTTGATCCAATTTGCTCCTTTAATCATGACCATCTATTTTCATCACACCTGCAAGAAAAACACAAAATACCTTCCATTAAAGTGCAATATCATTAAAAATAGGTATAAAAATGTGCATAAAAATACTATAAATTTTAGGTGTATCAAAATCCCCCGAACATAAAATGTTACTTGTCCTCAAGTGATAGTTAATCACATAGAACATTTTAGCATGAAAATTATGTAATGAGTTTCTTAGGAAGATAACGAAATTTTGTTCTAGAAATGGAATAGTCCAATTTAGAAAAAAATTCAGTAATTAAAACCAACTTAAAGTTTAGAAAGTTGTTCAGTAAAGGAAAATGTCAAATATAAGTTTTTATCTAATTCAAAAATATTTTTATATTCTTCAAAATTAAGGACTCAAACACTTATTTTTTCCACTTAAAAATCTTTATTTGAAAATAATTTTACTTACTATATTATAACCTTAAACTTTAGATTTTCTCTGAACTTATATCTTAAACTTTAGGTATGAAATGAATTTTTTATTAGGCCCTTAAATCCTTAAGCTTCTCCTCCATTTTCATACACTATTTTTCACTTTTTCTTTTCTTTTTCTTTTTTTTCTCTTTTTTTTTTATAAGGCGAGGATTACTATATCTTGATAGGCCTTTAATGATTTTGATTTCCACCATTCCATTTAAAATAAAGGTCAGATATACATCTTTCAGTTAAAAATCATAATAATGATATTTTAAAATTGCTCTTCAATAAAAGAAATTTAAGCTTTGAAGAATAAAAGTCAAATCTTCTATTTATCCAAAAATACAAAACTTCTTACTAAAGATAGTTTAACTTTATTTAACACCTCTTCATTAAGAAAATTTTAACATTAAGTTTTTCATGATTACTATAAATTATATAACTTCATATGCATAATTGTTCTCAATCAAAAATAAGATTTATTTTAAGTATTTTTGAGAATCAAATAAAATTTTAGGTTTTTGAAAATCTTTGTTTTAAAATCCCCCCCCAAACTTAAATTTTTAGTTAAGATAAAGCATCGAGCATAAGAAATGATACATGGGTGAGAAATAAAAACTGACATATCATGCTTGCAGGAATTTTTAATATCCTAAAATGTAAGTGTAACAATTTAAATAACATGAGTAAAATGAAATCAAATTTAGTTTTTCAAAACGATTATTATACAAAGAAATGTAAAAATTTCACAAAGACTTCTACAGTAGTGGAGGTTTTTAAAGCAAATACACACCAACTTAGATAACACCCTGATACAGATAACAGATGATAGTGGAATTTAAAAAATTTTAAACATATAGTTTACTAAGTAGAAGTTCCCAATATTAGTTTATAATCTCCTAACATTTTTTGAATTAAAGTACACACTACTAAAAACTCTGACATAACATACACATAAAAACATTTACTATTACACATCACTACCATAAAGCAAGATATAAAACATCAATACAACAACAACAATACATCTAAATATGCATAACAGAAAAATAATACAAACTACAGTCTGCATACTATCAAGGTTCATATCACAACACAATGATCAAACTAAATACTAAACAAAACACACATCAGTACATCAACAACAACACCACAATGAAAACAAATAACACAAATCTACTCATTGATCCATAAAAAAATACCTATTTTTATGTCTTGATTTTTATCAATTTCTAAGAATATTATGCTTTAATGAATAGTATTTTTGTGTTTTTGGATGTAGGTGATGTAAAAAGCTCCAAAAAAGGAAAAAATATGCAAAAGGAGCAAAAAGGAACAAAAATGGAGCAAAATACAAAAATTATAATAAAATATGGCCTGCCGCCTAGGCGCCAGAACTTGGCACCTAAACGCCAGACTCGAAATAGAAACTATCAAGTTTTTGACAACTTTTGGGCGGTTATTTTGATGGAGTGAGCGGTTATTGGACATTCTAGAAGACTGGCAGTTGTTCCTTGATAATAGGACATGTAATATATTGCATTTGGACGCTCCAAAAAGGTTTTAATTGCGAAGAGGTGCGAGCCAAAGCGAAGAGGTGCAAAGAACTCGACACGGTGTCCGACTCCTAGGCTCTAGATTCCGGCACCTAGGCGCCAGACAAACCTTCTAGAAGATTCATTAAATTTGGACATGTTTTGAAGAGGTGACTTAAGGAAACCCTTGAAGCCTATAAATAGGAGTCCACTTCTTCAGAAAAACGTGCCCCCCATTGTAACCCCTTTCTCTTAGCCACTTTTGGATCTCTCATCCTTAGAGAGAGAAATAGAGAGAGAAATTTAGGGCCACTTTTTTTTATTTTAGTCAGTTCATTTTCAAGTTGTTGCATTTGGAGTTTATTACACTGTAGAGTCAGTAGGAATCAGAAAATCTGTAGAAGGAATCTTTAAGATAAGTATTTTATTTTTGATTAAAAGTTTATTTATTATGTTTTGCTGTTTATATTCAATGTGTTCTGAGTAGTTAGTTTACTTTCTTCCTTCAATTATGAAAAGGCAAATAAGATAATATAAGATTCGATGGAGAATTGAAAATCAAAATATTTTCAAAATATTGTGATGATATTAATACCTGTTCTTACTTTACTTTTTAAATTGGCCATTTAAATTGTGAAAACCTGTTGAAGAGTTTTGAGACATAGAAGGAGAAGAGCTCTTAACTTGTAGATGTCACATGAATCCTTGGGTAGTCAAAGGCCATGTGCGGGCTATTCAAGGTGACGTGAAAATATATAGGAAGATAAGATTTAAAGGGCGTAGAATTGATAAGTTTTTAGAGTGACAGACTAAATTCTTATAATTTGATTTAAAGATAAGGAAAGGGTCACTAGTAGGGCCGACCATACCCACCCTTGGACATCTAGTAGTGTGAGCCGAGATTAACCCATTCTACTAACAATACATCCGGACCTAATCTGTAAATTAGCTAATGTTCTTTGAGCCTGGATCAAAGGATAAAGAATATGAATGCTTCTATTTCACATATTACCATCAAATAGATTCTCCAACGAATATAAAATTATCTTAAAAATTTTAGATTAATTGAAGGGAAGAATGTTGTTGTTTGATATAGTTTTCACAAAATCATTTTATTATTATTGTTTTCTTTATTTGCATCTAGTAAATTATAAGTAATTTATAGATAGATTAAAATACAAAAAGATTTTGAAATACAATATTTAAAAATTTATTACCATATTTTTTTCCCGTGGAATCGATACTGGGGTCTTAGTTTCAAAGCCCTATATTACTTAAAACGATACATATACTTGCGTAGTACCCAAAAAGTATATAAAATATTTTCATTTAAAATTATATTTTACTATATAAATATATATTTAAAAATTATTAAACATTAACGACCTAGCATTAAGTAGCAAATCAAGTTTTATTTAGTGCTATTGTCGTAATTAAAATTTGGTACACATCTATATAACAAGTTATTCCAGGTCAAGTGTTTCACGCCTTTGCCAGAAATTAAATTTTCTAGCAGTGGTAACAAATCCTTGTATTTGAAAATACAAAAAATTGGGTCAAGTTTTTGGTGTCGTTGCCAGGGAAGGAATAAAAAAATTATAGATTTTTAAATATTATATTTCCAAAAACATAAAAAAAATATATAAAAATATAATATATATATATATATATATATAATAAATTTTTTTTCCTTGCTTTATTTTTTTATGTGAAGTTTTGGTTCTGAAGGACTAATACCTTTAGATTCTGAACTAAAAAGAACAATTAGAAAAATTAAAAAGGGAAAACAAATTCAAAAATTTCAAGAAATGTCTACTTTACAAAATCCAATTGAACTTAATGATCAAAATGTTTATAAACCATTAAGGGATTATGCTAACCCTACAGTTGATGAACTTCATAGTAGTATTCAAATACCCACCGTAGATGCTAATTCTTTTGAACTTAAACCGTCTATTATTCAAATGGTGCAAAACAATCAATTTGGTGGAACACCAAATGAGGATCCAAATTTACACCTTGTTAGTTTTTTAGAACTTTGTGCTACCTTTAAATATAACAATGTTTCTGATGATGCTATTAGACTTAGACTCTTTCCCTTTTCCTTAAGAGATAAACAAAGATGTAGTTAAACTCATTAGTAACTGTTTCTATTAAAACATTGGCTGAAATGGCACAAAAATTCCTTGCTAAATATTTTCCTCCTTCTAAAACTGCTAAATTAAGAAATGATATTAATTCGTTTAGTCAATTTGACGGGGAAACAATATATTAAACTTGGGAAAGATTTAAAGAACTATTAAGAAAATATCCTCATCATGCTTTACCTGATTGGTTAATTATTCAAACATTTTACAATGGATTAATTGAATCTTTAAAATCAATTATCGATGCCGTTACTTGGAGGTTCTTTAATGTCTAAATCATTTGAAGAAGCTTACACTTTAATTAAAGAAATGACTAATAACAATTTTCAATGGCCTTCCGAAAGGATTAATCCTAAAAAGATGGCAAGTATTCACGATAATGAAGCCTTTTCTATCCTAACTTCACAAGTAGCAGTAATGTCAAAAAAATTAGATAATTTTGCATTTAATATTTCACATAATAACTCTGCTAATTTTGAAGATTCTCAGACTATTGACACTTTACAAGCTATTGCAAGTAAAAATAATCCTATTCAAATTATTATAATCCTGGGTGGAAAGATCATCCTAATTTTAACTGGAATAATTCACAACAACAATGGGGTAATAATCAATCTCATCCCACTGGAAATTGGAATAATCAAGTTAATCCAAATTATAAACCTCCTGGATTTAATAATCAACAGAAAAAGTTATCAATAAAAGAAATAATTTTATAAATGAATAATCAATTACAAAATCAAAATACTGCTATTGGTAATATTTAAAATCAAATGGGGAAAATTGCTACTTTAATTAATAACAGACCTGTAGGAACACTTCCTAGTAATGTTGAAATTAATCTAAAGGAAACTGGAAAAGAACATGAACATGTTAAGGCTGTGCAACTTAGAAGTGGAAAGGAATTAAAAGAAAGAATGCGTAATGAAATCGAATAAGAGATCGAGGTCAAGAAATCGAAAAACCTAAAGAAACTCTCTCTCCTAGTCAAGATCGATCGTTATACCTATTAATGTGGAAGTTGAAAAACCACCACCACCTTTTCCTCAAAGACTTAAACAGCAGAAACTTGATCATTAATTTTCTAAGTTCTTTCAAATTGTTAAGAAATTTACTATTAACATACCTTTTGCTGAAGCTTTGGAACAAATGCCAACTTATGAAAAATTTATGAAGGATATTTTAAGCAAGAAATGAAAATTTGAAGCTTTTGAAACTGTTGCATTAAGTGAAGAATACAGTTCAATAATTCAAAAGAAATTACCTGAAAGCTTAAGGATCTAGGAAGTTTCACTATACCCTGTGCTATTGGAGAAAAATTTTGTGGAAATGCTTTATGTGATTTAGGAGCAAGTATTAATCTCATGCCATTTTCTATATTTAGAAGATTGGATTTAAAAGAGATTACTCCTACCACTGTAACCCTTCAGTTAGCTGATAGATCTATCAATTATCCTAAAGGAGTTATAGAGGATGTCCTTGTTAAAGTGGATAAATTTATCTTCCCTGTAGATTTCATCATACTTGATATGGAAGAAGATAAAGAGATATCTATTATTTTAGGGAGACATTTTCTAGCTACCGGACGAGCTATGATTGATGTGCAAAAGGGAGAATTAACCATGAGAGTTAATGATTAAGAAATTAAATTCAATGTTCTTAAATCAATGAAGTACCTTGATAAAGAGAAATGTTATCGAATGGATATAATTGATTATTTAATTGAGAAACATTATCAAGAAAAATATAAAGTCATTTCTGAAGAAAAATTTGAATTTTTAACTAATGAAAATGAAGAAGTAGAAGTAGAAGAAGAAGAGACTCATTTTATTAAAGATAACTAGGAAACTTTAGACATAACTCAAAATGATATACTTTTACCATCAATTAAAAAAGCCCCTGAGCTGGAATTAAAAATGTTACCTTCACATTTAAAATATGTGTTTCTTGGAAATTCGTTAACTTTACCTGTTATTATTTCTTCTGAACTGAATAAAGATCAAGAAGAAAAACTACTAGGTGTGTTAAAGAATTATAAGAAAGCTTTTGGTTGGACTATTGCTGATATAAGAGGAATAAGCCCTTCCATTTGTATGCATAGAATTTTGATGGAAGAAAATTTTAAACCTACTATTGAATCACAAAGAAGATTAAATCCTATCATGAAAGAGGTTGTTAAAAAATAAACTGTTTGGTAGTTAGATGCTGGTATTATTTATCCTATTTCAGATAGTCAATGGGTAAGTCCTATTCATTCTGTTCTGAAGAAAGGAGGTGTAACTGTCATTGTCAATGATAAAAATGAACTAATTCCTACAAGACAAGTTACTGGATGGAGAATTTGTATTGACTATAGGAAATTAAATAAAGCCACTAGAAAGGATCATTTTCCTTTACCTTTCTTGGATCAAATGCTCGAAAAATTAGCTGGACACCCATATTTTTGTTTTCTAGACTTATATTCTGGTTATCATCAATTACTTATTGCTCCTGAGAACCAAGAAAAAACAAAATTTACAAGTCCTTATGGAACCTCTGCTTTTAGAAGAATGTCTTTTGGTTTATGTAATGCACCTGCAACTTTTCAAAGATGTATGATGTCAATATTTTGTGATTTGATTGACAAAGGAATTGAAATATTAATGGATGATTTTTTAGTTTTTTGAACTTCTTTTGAATCTTGTTTGGAAAACATTTCCAAAGTTCTGAAAAGATGTGAAGAAACAAACTTAGTTCTTAACTGGGAAAAATGTAAATTCATGGTCACAGAAGGCATTGTACTTGGTCACAAAGTTTCACAAAAAGGGATGGAAGTAGATCAAGCGAAAGTGAAAATTATTACCGAATTGCAACTACCTACTACTGTTACTGATGTGAGAAGTTTTCTAGGTCATGCTGGATTTTATAGAAGATATATAAAGGATTTTTCTAAAATTGCTAAACCCTTGTGTCATTTATTAGAAAAAGATGCGAAATTTGATTTTAACAAAGAATGTATTAATGCTTTTAATATTCTAAAAGAAAAACTAATAACTGCACCTATCATTGTTGCACCTAATTGGAATAAACCTTTTGAATTATTGTGTGATGCAAGTGATTATACAATTGGAGCTGTATTAGGACAAAAATATGAGAAGATTTTCAAAGTTGTTTATTATGCTAGTAAAACTCTCACTGAAACACAAAGAAATTACACCACCACTGAGAAGGAGCTTCTAGCTATAGTATATGCCTTTGATAAATTTAGACCTTATCTTCTTGGTACTATTTGCATAGTTCATACTGATCATTCTGTTATTAAATATCTATTATCTAAGAAAGATTCTAAACCTGGACTTATAAGATGGGTTTTACTTCTACAAGAATTTGATTTTCAAATAGTAGATAGAAAAGGAACCGAAAACCAAATTGCTGATCATCTGTCTAGAATTAAAAATGATATTATTTCGGAAGAAAATATAAATGTGAAATTTCCTGATGAATCTTTATATGTTATTCAAGGATGCAAAACACCTTGGTAAGCTGATATTGTTAATTATTTAGTTAGAAATATTTTACCTTATGAATTGGATAACAAATTTATTAAGAAATTTAAATATGATGCTAAATCTTATATTTGGGAAGATCCACATTTATTTAAAATTGGAAGAGATTCTCTGATTCGAAGATGTGTACCTTATGAGGAAACTTTTACTTTTATTCAAAAATGTCATGATTCTGATTTTGGAGGACATTTTGGCATAGATAAAATTACATTTAAAATTTTAAATTCTAGATTTTATTGGCCTACCTTATTTAAAGATGTGAGACATTATGTGAAAACATGTGATCGATGTCAAAGGATGGGAAATATATCTAGGAAGAATGAAACGCCTTTAAACTATATATTGGAAGTTGAAATTTTTGATATATGGGGTTTAGACTTTATGGGACCATTTGTTCCATCATCTGAAAAAATTTATATTTTTTTAGCAGTTGATTATGTTTCAAAGTGAATTGAAGCTGTTGATTTACCAAACTTTGATTCCAAAAGTGTTTCTAAATTCTTAAAGAAAATGATATTTTCAAGATTTGGAATGCCTAAGGTAATTATCACTGATGGTGGAAGTCATTTCAAAAATATAAGAATTCAATCATTACAACAAAAATTTGGAATCAAACATAGAATTGCAACTGCTTATCACCCACAAACAAGTGGAATGGCTGAAGTATCAAACAGAGAAATTAAAATATGTTTAGAGAAGTCTGTTAATCCTAAAAGAACTTATTGGGTTGATAGACTTGATTCTGCATTTTGGGCTCATAGAATAGCTTATAAGGCACCAATCGGAATGCCACCCTACTGGTTAATTTATGGAAAACATTGTCACTTACCTATTGAACTTGAACATAAAGCTTATTGGGCGATAAAGGAGTTTAATTTTAATTTGAATAAAGCAGGAGAAAAGTGATTATTGCAATTGAATGAGATGGAAGAGATAAGAAATGAAGCATATGAAAATGCAAGGATTTATAAAGATTTATGAAGATATTACAAGGATTTATGAAGATATTACGTGATAAAAAAATTTTAGGAAACATTTTTGAGCCTGGAGAAGAATTATTACTGTTTAATTCTCATTTAAAACTTTTTCCTGAAAAATTAAGTTCTAAATGGATTGGACCCTATATAGTTGAGAAAGTATACCATTATGGTTCTTTGGATATTAAAGACCCCAAAACAGGAAAAATTTTTTAAAGTAAATGGATTAAAATTGAAGACTTATTTGGGAGATATTAAAATGATTTATAAAGAGGCTTATGAATTGAGTCAACCTGATTAAAGATTTACTTAATTAGGGCTGACGATGTTAAACTAAGCGCTTTGTGGGAGGCAACCCATAATTATCTTTTGTTTTGAGTGTTTTTATGTTTTAATGTAAGGTTATGCCTCGATCTTGACTAATTTTATTTTAATTTAAAATTTTTTGATGCCTATAAGTCTTTTTGACTTAGGCTAAAGATTATTTTGAAGTATGTAAGATTGAGAAATTAGATCACTCTATTCTAAATATGAGTAAAAATGAGATCAAGTTAACCTTCATTATGATGTTGACCTCATTTTTGATGAGGTCTTCTCTTCTTTTTTTAGTACTTAGGATCTAGCCTTAGGCTTTTCCTTTGACTATCTTAGAGAATTAGAATTGGGACCCACCACTTAGAAATTCAAACCACTTCTTAACTCCCTGCAAACTCCACAAACTTGACTATAGACCCCTAATCACCTAGAGGGTTGAAACAAATGTGGAAGTTTAAAGGATGAGTTCCTATAGGACTCTTTGGCCTTAGGACTGCCCTGGGTGGCCTGGTCTGGTGAAGGGCTGGCTTACACACACACTACACTCATACAATACACTTTCACACACCTATACCCAACTTGACCTCCTGACTCATGTAGGTGATTCACATGGATGGTCCTTAACCCTAAGACCTTGGCTAAGAGGGTTAGGAACAACATAGTGGATGCCTCAAATGAGTCCCTTCATGGCTCATGTGGGCTTGATATGGTTTCATGGCTCAACCAAAATGATTTCATTCCACTTACATTCACCAAATCTTCAATTTTCCAAAATTTCAATTTTTGACCCTCGGGACCCTACACCCGCCTAGCCAACCTAAAACCCTTGAAATCCCCCAAAATTTCCAAATCACCCAAAATTCCTCAAAACCAATCCCAAACAATTCCACATCACTCAAATTGACCATCCATACCCAAAAATACCAAAAATTCCAAGAATACCTCCCAATACCCTCCAAATACCCAAAATACCCCTCCTGACCCAAAAATCCAAAAATTCAGAAAATTCCCAGAAAATTCTCGAAAATCCCAAATATTCCCAATTTCATTTTGTTCAACTACACCATGGGCTAATTCTGTTAATTTACCCCACGTTTGTCAAAACCCCCAACTTGACCCATTTTAAACCCAAAGTGAACCCAATGTTAAACCAAACCTACCCAATTGACCTAAATTCTGGTCCAATTCAATTCTAAACTTCAATTTGACATTCCCAATACCAATCTAGACCAAATCCAAGTCCAATTTGATTGACATTTGGATCCAATTTCACTTTTGGCCTTAAAGACCAATTTGGACCCATGACCCAAACCTAACCCAAACTCA
Organism: Papilionanthe hookeriana x Papilionanthe teres; assembly: GCA_022702705.1. NCBI lineage: Eukaryota > Viridiplantae > Streptophyta > Magnoliopsida > Asparagales > Orchidaceae > Papilionanthe > Papilionanthe hookeriana x Papilionanthe teres. The sequence continues at coordinate 13,034 of JAKZJZ010000142.1, read as the reverse complement.
CCCAATTCAACTCCAATTAACCCCAAATCTTTTCTAAATCTTCCTTAACATTCCCACAAACAAAGAACTAACATGATTTGCCCAACATTTAGACCCAAACCCCACTCAAATTCAACCCAAAGATAAAAGGCCCAATTTTGACCTAAACCCAAACCTAACCCAAATGAGCCCAAACCCCAAAATCAAAGCCCAACCAAAGTCAAAACCTCTTTGAAAAACTCCCATAAACATTTTCAAACATTAATTTTACATCAATTTAAACCCTAGCCCAACATTGGCCCAAGTTAGCCCAATTTGACCTATATTGGCCCATTCACCAAAGGAGCCCAAATTCAACCCAATTCAAACCCAAATCACTCCCAATTTGCTCCAAGTCACTCATGAAACATCTATGAGCTAAACCCAACAATTATTTGGCCCAAGCCTTTACCAAAATTTCATCCCAAAATCCATTTTAAAATCCAAAATCCCACTTCCCTAAACCATTTTAAAAGCCCATTTCCACCAAATACAAAAGCCCAAAATTGGCCCTAAAGCCCACATGGCAATTTCTTTTCATCATACCTTTAATTGATATCACCCCTAAGTTTAAAAATCATCATTAAACCATTCCAAATCAAGCTTCATACAAATTCCCATCAAATTACCAAAAATTTCTAAAATCCATTTTCATGAAATTGACCAAGCTTTTCCCCAAGCCAAAGACAAGCCATGCAAGCCATGGACAAGCCACATGAAGCCATGGAAGGTTTGACATGTGATCAAGCCATTAATGGCAAAAGGAGGAGCCTCTTTTAATCCCCCTTAAAAAGGTTTTAACCCATTTTATGCTTCACCTTAATCCATGATTATTCAAAATATTCATGGATGGTGACTTCTCTACCCTTTCCTAGCTGATCCATCTGATCCTCCCTCAGCCCAAATCAGCCATGGGGAGGTGAACCAAGCCCAAAAGGTGGACTTGACCAAATCAAGCCAAAATTAGCTCCTCCCCCATTCCATTTCAATTCAACTCCTTTACACATGTCCATGGCCAATTGACTGCACTAAGCCCCAGCCCTGACCTCCCTGACCTTGAGGGTGACCTGACCCTGGCCGGCCAGCCACCACAGCCGCCGGAAACCACCAGGCCGAGAGCTCACATGTGAGCCCAAACTTGAAATTCTCACTCGCCGAGCCGCCCAATCCCCGAGTGGCCATTGTAGCTGTTCTTCTCTTGCCAAGAGCAGCTGATCCCAAGCCCTAACTCTCCCTGGGAGGCCCTCCACCCTCTCCTATTTAAACACCAGCCCCTCTCGGCCATGAGGGGTGCTGAACCAGATCTTACTGAAACCCTGCCAAAATTATTCCAGAACACTCTCCATACTTAGAGCAGTTGATCCCTAGTGCCAATTTGCCCTAATCCCCCCCAACAGAACCCAATTTCTCAGCTAAAATTCCACCCAAAACTAGGACACTTCTCCACAGCGGATCAATCCTCAAATTGATTGGTCCTACACCTTCACCAGAACAAGAGAAGGAGTCCACCAGCAAAAGCCCCCTCTCCAGGCCACCCAGTTTCTCCAGCCTCCAAGCTTTGTGATCGGCTGTGGTCGAAATCATACCTAGGCGATTCCATCAGACCAGGAGACTTCATCTGGAGCTTGCTGGGATCCAATCGAAGGTGACACAACCCTCAGATTGAAGCCACACTTCTCTGAGCAAAGGTATGAGCTAATTCTTCATCCCGAGCTTCTGGAGATTCTCCATTTCAAATGCTTTAATTTCAATGCGTGATCACCGTATAGATGTATTCGTCTCTTCAAGATGAATCCATAGAGCAGAAGAACACGAAAATCCATTGAGTTTTGAGTGAGATATTAGGGATTTAGTGTGGACGGCTCTCGGGTGAGGACGCTTGGGGATAATGAACGGATGTCTTCCATTTAATACACACGCGGACGGACGGCCAGGATCGCGTCGGATCAGGAGATGGAACGACACAGCGGGGCCCCGGAGCGCTGAGTCAGATGGCGGCGTCGAACCAGAACGCGCCGCGTGGCCTTTCGGAGCTGCCGAGGTTGACGCGGCGCCGCGTGGATAAATAGAAAATTAGGGTATTTTTGATTTATTTAATTCCCCTAAACTTCAAAAATCCATAACTTTGTGTAGGAAAATCAGAAAAATAAGATAAAAATACCCTCTTGCTCAGTGAACAGAGGAGAATAATGTGGAGAAGAAATTATTTAATTTCATCAAGTATTTTATTTTTAATGATTTGTTTCCCTTCTGCATTGTTTTAATTCTCCATGCATATAGGAAATTCACCATGGCATGAGACCATAGGGCTTTTGAAGCCTCTGAATTTGGGAACATTCCCTGAATTTTCCAAAGTCAGAGGTCATCCCTATGAGAAGTTATTGATTTTTCAAATTCATGTTACTGTTTTGAGTATTTTAAATCCAATAATTAGCATGTTGTGAAATAAATTCTAGGAAAATTTGGTGATGTCTCTTATGACCAGTGGACCCTAGGAAAAATAGTTTTTGAATTAATTCATTTAAAATAACCTTAATTGGCTTAAACACCCAAAATAGGTCCCTAATTAATTAGAGCTAACCATACATCAAATTGACTTGAAATCAATTCTCCGCTGACCTTTAGGATCAGAGGAACCCACCATAAAAATTTGAAGTCAATTGGACTTTGTTAGCCCTACTAAATGGGTTGATTAAGCCATTTAGCCATTTTAAACTTTAAAAATTCATAACTTTCAAAATACCTTTCAAAAATTCACCAAATTGGTTTTGGAGCCTCTCTGATATCAGGGGAATTTAAAAAAATTAAAATTTCAATTTTCTAAAAAAGTTGATTTTTTGGTATTATTTTAATATTTTAATAATTTAAAAATAATAAAAATCACAAAAATAATAAAATTCACCAAAATGTCACATTTTTAATTTTAATCACTTAGGAACAAATCTCATATTTTTCTTAGGTCTATTTAATGAGATATTAAATTTTAAAGCCCTAAGGTAATTTTAAAATTAAAAAAAATATATTTTCTAGCATTTTCACTAAAATAATTATGATAAATCAAAGAAAAATCAGAAAATTACAAAAATTGATTCTCTGATTTCCTTAATATTAGAGAGATTTTTGAAAAATATAAAATTTATTTTTTAACCTTTATTTTATTTTTAAATTAGTTAATACTCCAAAATTTAAAATAATTATAATAAAAATAATATAAATCAAAAAATCACCAAAATTGGTCCAAGTGGTCCTCTAGTCATTAGGAATGTCCCATAATTTTCTTAAGGATAGAAACTTCCCCTTGGTCATATTATTAAATTTTCCTTGGAAATTCCTATTTTCCACCAAAAATAATTACATAAATAAATTAAATACATAAAAATCACATTTTCTCCTCTCATGTCTTTATTGGCATATGAGTGAAGTCACATAAAAATTTCAAGTTCATTTAAGCTCAATTTAGTGAGTTATGAAATTATTAAGCTTGAAGGGCAAAATGGTAATTAAAAATTTTAACCCTTAATTAAAACTTTAGGTTTAATAAAATTAACAAATAAAATATTTGATCTTAATCTGATTTGGATGATTGAAATTTAAATAATTAAAGGGTAGAAACCTATTAAACAATTTGAAGATAATTAAAATAAACTTTAATTAAATAATTGATTAAATTTGGAAGAATAATAAAATTGGAATTATTAAAATAGGGATATTATTAGGAAGAAATTTTTTCTTTAATTTAAAAATCCCTAAATTAATCATCTCAATAATATTTAATTCTTAATTAAAATGATTTAAGATGTTAAAGGACATAATCATTAAATTAAATTAAAAAGTTAAATTATTAAACTCTTTTTTAAATTTTCAATTAAATTAAAATTAAAAAATAAAATTAAATTAAAGATTAAATTAAATTAAATCAAACAAATTAAATAAATTAAATTAAATCAAACAAATAAATTAAATTAAATTAAATTAAATAAATAAATTAAATTAAGTTAAATTAAACTAAATTAAATTAAAAAACATTAAATTAAATTAAATTAAATTAAATTAAAACATATTAAATTAAATTAAATTAAATTAAAATTAAATCAAATTAAATTAAATTAAAGGAAATTAAATCGAATTAAACTAAATTAATTTAACATCAAATCAAACTAAATTGAATTAAATCAAAATTATAATTAAAAGTAAACCAAATTAAATTAAATTAAAGTTAAATTAAATTGAATTAAACAACATCACCTAAAACATAAAGAAATTAAATATAAAGCAACTTGAACACTATTCCAAATTTAAACCCGTTAATTGAAGTTAAACTAAATCATAAACCATTTGAACACCAATTTGCCCTCGAGAGCTTTGGTTATCATAACTCCTAAACAGAACGCTAAATGAAATGTTACTTCACTTATAGGATATTCAAATGTCCTAGTTCACTGAGCAAGATAATAACAAAACTTGAACTCCCGGACGATTAATTCGTTTGTATAATTAAATTCTCTTGGACTTAAAATAATCCTAGAAATATTGAAAAGATGTTTAAGATTCTTCTTAAGCACTTCCTCGATATGATAGGATATTTATAAGAACAACTGAAATTAATTATTCTTTGATGAAGAAAATCGTCCTCAAGCCAAAACACAAGGACATAGACGTCATAGGAAATGACTAGCTATAGGATTAGGAGTTTGGTAGAAAACCATAACCCTTCCCTTAGCTTTACCTAGGAACTTGCTTAAATATTCTAATTGTGTTTTAAGTGCAGCTTGGGATGACGGGAAGACCCTCCAGGTACGCTTTTATTTTATTGAAATTTACCTTATTGCAATTTATTTAATCACATCGCACTTACTTTTCTTGCATGATAAACAACTATTGCATGAAAACCCACACATTTAGGATAGTCCCTAAAACTGAAACTAAAACTAAGTTAAAAGTCATTGCAAGATAAAATTCACCGCCACAACATTTCAAAATATAAAACAACTCAAAATTTAATCACAAACGAACACAAAACTACAATTACAACTAAATTAAAATGTCCTGTTGGATGATCGGGAATACCTCGGATGATGTAACCTACGTGTTGCTAACGGGATTTCCCACGGTCTAAATGAAAGTGTGGAACTCATTTAGTTGAGTTTAGCAAATTCATACGGATTAAGTGAATCCGATAAAAATAACAATGCCGGAAGGATGGAACCGTGGGATCTTAACCGGTGTCGTTATAATCAACTTTAAGATTTGTTTTAATTAAAACACAAAAACACTTGGAAATTAAGATTTTCTCTAAACCAAAACACTTTCCTCATCTCCTGATTTATGACTTCTATAACTAAACTCCTGCAACAACAAGGAGCTCGGAGCACGGTGGGCAGCACGACCATCGTCATCAGCAAAACTCGGATCTACTTCAGCAAAACCTTCCTAGAATTAAATAACTAAGCCATAGGATTTCGAGGTAGTTTGCCTAGTGCAACATAAATCCTCAATTCTTTGTTAGGCATTTGCATGATCATGTCATGTAAATTAAGCCCTAACCGGTCTTAGGATTCCGAGTTAGTCGTCCGATACGACATAAACCCTCACGCCTTCGAGGCTATTTGTATGATTTTATCATACAAATATAAGTCCAAATTAATTAAAATTGGCAAGATTGAAATATTAAATAAACATTAGGACTTTTCTAAATTCAAGCCAAACAATAGGATAGTCCGGAAATTACCGAAGTTCGCTTCGAATCTGTGATTTCTCCTACCTTTCTTCCTTTGAATTCCCAAAACAAAATGTTCCAAATTTGATCCATTCCCTATTGAAATTCCAAAATTCAATCCCTTGAAAACTTAAACATTGAAATTCTTGAGAGCAGAACTATTGATTATTATCGAGAGTTTTCTTAGGTGATTCCTGTCACTTAAGATGTAATTAACTATAGGGGTATGCCCTTATAGGGAATTTTAAAGAACCCGGGTAATATAAACCTCGTTTAATGCTTTCATATTAAGCGAGGGATTTTGTCGGCTTATAAAATTGGTTCGCAGACCAAACGGATGTCACAAATCTTTTAGTTTGTTTAATCGAGCCCCACCATCAAGCAATGTGTCTATCCTTAGGGATAGATACACGGTTTGTGGTGCGGTGCTCGTTTATATAAACTATTTGGGATGTGAGATCGGTTTGATTTCATATCTTAAAATCTTCAAATTTAAAATTATTTTCAAAATCAAATACTACTTTTCAAATTATTTATTTAAATTAAATTAAAAATTCGCCGACAATTTCTGTCAGGTGATCCCCTTTTCAAAATAAAACACACGACCTAAAAAATATGCCGATAACTTCTGGCGACTCCGCTGGGGACAATTCCTCTCTCCATTTTTAATCAGACAATTTTGCTTTCAAAAATCGGTGGTGTATCCATGTCCCTTATGGATCAAGCTACCCTTCTTTCCGTTGGAATACTATGTTCATTTCTACCTTGAACAAGTATAGCCAACATTCTCTCGGATTTAGGAGCCACTGTTTGGACACCCCTAGACGAGAGAGGTTCGAGATCCTTTTACCTCATTTACGAGGTGGGTTGGACCCCGATAGGTGTTAGTTTAGGAGTAATCCTTCGAGTCGAGAAGTCTTGCATAAGACATTCTTTTCCTTTCCAACTACGAATCGAGTTCATTACCTTCTCTACACCTTTGAACATTCCGTTCTAAATAAACAAACCCTCTAATGAATGATTCTTTTAACAAATAATTCCTTCTTATAAATACATGAACAAGAATGTGTTCGGACTCTTTTCGATTCCTTTCTATTCGTCTCGATGAGAAGAAGCATAACTTGGGACCGACGATCGGGATCTACCTCTGCGAAATGGAAGCCCCAAAGTTGATTTTCTCCTTCACCAATGGACTGGACTTCGCTGTTTACAAGGATGAGCTGCCCGATAATGGGATCATCCGGTTTGGACAAGGATTCGAGAACACGAATGTCAAGATCACCGACGTTTCCCTTTTCACATTGACAAACAAAGTATCTGAAGCTGAGAAGCCATTGATCGAGTTCAACCTTAGGTCAACTCGAGAGTTTCCGCCCCGCAAAGATTCCAGTCGAGAGGAGCATTCTGTGTCCGCAGGAGGACTATTCTTGCTACCCCATCGGTTTGGTTGTCTCGCACCTACCCCGGCTTATGCCAAATTAAAGGGGAAGGAAACTCGGAAGCTATGGTGAACTCGTTACCGTGGAGGGTACGGACCTTCTGTGAAACCTTCTATTTTTGAAATCGGGTCCAGCTCGAGAATTTCATCACTAACACGAACCCGAAGAAGGAGCAAGTAGGAATATTGCCGGGAAGGCCGAGGCTGCCGAAGTTGCTTTCTGGAGGAAATCCGGAAATCCACGAGTACACACCACTACCTGAATACATACCATTGCCTGAAGACACACCCTTTTTGGAAGGAAGTAGATTCCACCCCCTTTTCGCCGCAGCTGACGAGGAAAATGTCCGCAGGATTGTTTCTACATTACCTCGACAAGCATAATACAATGACAGCAGAAAGAAAAGAGCTAGGATCACGCCATTTGCCCGACTACAAACTGTGATCGAGAAGCTAGCAAAGAAAGAGAAATGCCCCGTATCGGAGATTCTAAGAAGGATAGGGCGGGTGCCAGTCAAATCCCGTCTTGGCCCATGAGTAGAACCTGCCATCGTTACAGAAAAGCCAAATAAAAGGATGAAGGCTAGTCCGCCTATCATTGTTTCGGGGTTGCGGATTAGGGAGGATACCACCTTCCGGCATTTGGGCGACGGACCATGCGGTCCTAGACCTTCTGTTGCTCGAAGGATGGTATGGCGTCCCACTTCTTGGACAACTAAGATTGAAACAACGGCCGAGAAGGAAAGTCTCGTCGGGAGACTCGAATGCGAAGAAAGTGCTTCTTGCGGTAAAGGGGACTCGTGAGAAGGGAACCGGCGGCTATCACGCGACAACTGCAAAGATGCACAGAAAAGACCGCTAGAGGACGCTATGGAAAAGTTAAGGACTGATATTCGACGACTAGCAAAAGAAAGAGAAGAGAAATTCGGAGACGAGATCGATTCATCGGAATACATGGACGATGAGTATGCAGAAATCAACATGGTCGAAACACGAGCTTCGTCAGCTTCACGAGGTGCTCCTGCGGCCGCGAGAAGAGAGGAGCCGGAAGTGATGAGAAGACATCTTCAAGAGAAGACGATACGATCGCCCGAATGGCGAAGAGGATGGAAGAGATGGGCGCAGCCCTAGCCACTCTCCGGAGTCGAGTGCGACCCAAAAGAGACGCCCCGAGAGGTCATTCACATTGTGGACGGAGGAAAGGAGATTACATCCGTCAACGGGGATGACCAGCTAAAGAAAGATACAACACGAAAGCATGATTCCGGAAAAAGATATCAAGAGCTTGGTGGAACGGCGAGTGCGAGAAGCCTTAGCACAATCGAAGAGCGGGGCATCCATTCGGACGGGTAGACCTTACCGGAAGAATTTGACGCTGTCCGGTACCCAAAAGGCTTCGTACCACCTCCGTTCAAGACCTTTGATGGAGCCAGGAATCCCCGACGGCATGTTGCACACTTTCGTGCCGGTTGTTGCAATGCGGTGGGAGCGATGCATTACTCTTCCGACGGTTCGTCGGCGGCTCGTCGGGGATCGCCTTTGATTGGTATGCGGAGTACCGAATGGTTCGGTGAAGACGTTCTCAGAACTAGAAAACCTCTTCATCAAGTGATTCATCGGAGCTCAGCACCACATCACTATAGGTGATTTAGTGGTAGAGAAGCAGAAGCCGAACGAAACTTTGGTGGATTACATATTCGATGGAGAAATCTAAGTATGAAGTGTGAACCATAATTACAAGAACAACATGCAGTCGACATCTTACTTAAAAGCATTCACGGCCCGATAGCACTTCTCCTCAAAGGATTCACTATTAAGACTTTCGAGAAGTTGTTAAGCAAGGCCGGGAGATTGCAAGAGGAGGCGAAGCAATTAAGTTTCGCCGACAAGACAGACAAGCAAAAGCCGGTGAAGTCTTTTGAAAAGAAATCCGGGATCATTGCAGTAGTCGATAAAGGCAAGCAACCGATACAAATATCGTCAGAACGGCCACAGCAACTTCAACAGAATTACCAGCAACCCCGACCCAGCTATCAGTCATCTCCACAGTATGAACAACCGCCTCGTCCGCAACGTACATTAAGGGAGCTTCTGAGCAGGGAATATCCATTCAAAAATGAGGCAGTGCCAAAAATGTTCTGTAGTCTAATGAAGACTCCAGATTTCCAGCTGCCAGAGCATAAGAGACTAGAGGAAGTCAACAAGAAAGGTGATCCCAACTTTTGCCCCTACCACCGGATGCTTGGACACAAGATAGAAGATTGCATTACCTTCAAGAGTTGGCTCAATGACAACCTTCGGAAAGGGAATATAACAATCCCGAAGGAGTACATGAAGGAACCCCAGAAAGGAGGTTCCGTCAATGTTGTCTCGACTAATCCCATCATTCCGATAGATCCCTATGCGACTGACGATGGATGGACTACCGCTTGGACAAGGTCTTCAAAAAAGATTTTCGACAACATCCAAACCACTTCGATGCGAGCTTCAATTCAGAGTTTGAAACCTGTCAAGTCGGCAATATCACTTGCGATAGAAGAACCACCTCAACAGGAGACGATTGAAGAGAAAAAGAAAATCGACAAAGAAGAGAGGACCGAGGCTCCTAAGGCTAGACTAGGGGCTGCTTATCCTAGGATAATTGTTTCGGATTCGGGGGAGAAATCCCTCGAACCTCTGACTCTGTATGATTATCTGCTCACTTCGGAGGGATCTTATAATGATATGGGTGATGGCGTTGGCTACGTTTTGACTGTTTCTAACAATTACGTAACTAGCGACAATCCGGACATCGATTTCGATACCAATGACAATTCTCAAATCATACACAATCTCGACGATCACAATGACGAAGAAGACATCCATCAAGGAGGCTACGAGAGTTCAACAAGCAACAAATCTATTTGCGAGTTTCGAGGAGCTCCAGTCACAATAGAATTAGAGCCTTCAGACTCTGAAGCTAATCCGGAAGAACCTGTCATTCCGATTCAAGAAGAAACACCAGCAAGCCCAACACTAGAGTCAGAAGAAATTACAGAAGTTAACTTAAGAAGTGGAAGAGTTCTACCTCAGAGAATGAGTCCAAAGGACAAAGGAAAGCGAGTGGTTGTTCGGGAAGAACCAACCCCGGCGGAAGAAATACCCATTCGAGAAGAAGCCGAGATACATGGAAATAAAGTGGACTACAACATGCTAGCCCATCTTAGGAAACTACCGGCCAAACTGAGCATCTACGACGCTCTCATCTTATCAAAGGAGAAGAGAGAAGCTCTGATCAAGGCCTTACTTGATCTGGAAATTTTCTTAGCTCAAGATTCTTTAGATGAGGTTTGCTCGTTAAAGGAACAACGAGGTGTCACCTTCACGGACAATGACCTACTACTTGGGACGACAGATCACAACCGACCATTGTACATTTCAGTTACAATTGGGAAGTTTACACTCTCCAGAGTATTGGTGGATCCAGGAGCATCGATCAATATAATGAGTCTTCGAACACTAGCATACTTGGAAATTGATGCTCGCGAGCTCGAAGCCGACAAAATATTATTAAGAGGATTCAACCAAAAAGGAGAAAGAGCCCTCGGATCAATAACGCTACTAATGAAGACCAGTGACTTAGCAAAGACAACCGCGAAATTTCACATAATTGATTCGAAATGTCGTTCAACGCTCTCTTGGGCCGACCATGGATACATGAAAACGAGGATGGTACCATCATCTCTACATCGGTGCATCAAATACTACGATGGAGGGGAACGAGTGCGTCGAAGGTGACTTACGACCATTCTCCGTACATGAAATTGGAATTCATGAAGACGCAGCTTATTATGCACCACCGAAGAAAACAATCTTCTCCAGAGATACCATAACAAATGAAGCAAAGAAAGTTCGAGACAACGAAGAACTTGAAGTTCTAGTCCAACAGTCACTCACCCCTCCCTTACGGGGAGATGGTGATGGTCTCTCCACAACTCGCATTCGAGGTCGAGGCCGGGGACGAGGTCGTGGTAGAGACGTTAGGACAGTTGGACAGAGGAAACCAACCATCAATGTTGATTGGGAAGACAGTTCTGAAGAAGGAAAAGAGATCAAGCAAGAAGCAGCGACAATAAGTCGAAAGAAGCCGCAATTCAAAATCTCTCTCGAAGATGAAAATAATGAAGAATACAAATCGATGTACAAGAAGATTAACCACTATATACATACTATGACCCTAACCCCGATCCATTCTAATAAGATCGAGGGTATGGTGGTCAAAGAGGTACATAGCGGCGGTGCAAAGCCCATCAAATTCTACCGTGGTGCTTCTTCCTCCAAAGCGAAAATAATGTACAATTTGAAGATGTCACTTCATCGGAATTAATGGAATTGCCTTTTGAGTGGTACTCTCCACTGTGTTCAAAATTTAATTCGAGCATGGTTTCTTACCTCGACAATGGACAAAAGGTCGATCGCAACATTTTAAAAAGTTATGGAATAACTCGGTCGCCCGCCGATTCAAAGCATGGTCTCGGATTCGGCACGATAGGATCGGTTGACGATGCTGAATTTTGCTTGGTTGTCACTTGCGAGTCTAATGAAAGCTGCATGGAAACTACGGAAGAACTTGAAGATTTACAAATTGGAGACGCTCCACCAGAATTCGAAGAAGAAATTAAATCTACAATAGATGAGTTAACGGAAGTTAACTTAGGTACTAGCGAAGATCCTAGACCTACCTTTGTTAGCTCCTTCCTCAATAAAAAAGATTCCGAAGAAATAATCAAGTTATTAATGGAATTTAAAGACTGTTTTGCTTGGAGCTACGATGAGATGCCAGGATTAGCTCCAGAGGTCGCAGTCCATAAACTAGGAGTGGATCCTACTTCTGTCCCAGTTAGGCAAGGTCCCAGAAGAATTTGTTTAGAAATCGAACAACAAGTCATAGCTGAAGTTAAAAAGCTAATAGACGCTAAATTTGTCCGTGAAGAACAATACCCGACTTGGCTAGCCAATGTGGTACCAGTCAGGAAGAAGAATGGTCAGATCAGAATTTGTGTGGATTTCAGAGATTTAAACAAGGCATGTCCGAAGGATGAATTCCCTCTACCGATCCCAGAACTAATGATCGACATTGCTTCGACACATGAGATATTCTCATTCATGGATGGATCTTCAAGGATACGACCGGATAAAAATGGCTCCGAGAAGATGAAAAACTTACGGCTTTCGAACGCCGATCGGAGTATATTGTTACACGGTGATGCCATTCGGATCGAAGAACGCGGGAGCAACATACCGGAGAGCAATGACAAGAATTTTTGATGATCTCATCCACAATCAAGTCGAATGCTACGTGGACGACGTGGTCATCAAAAGCAAAGTAAAGGAAAACCACCTGTATGATTTGAGAATTGCTTTCGAACGATTAAGACAATTTAACCTTAAGATGAATCCCTTAAAATGCGCCTTTTGCGTCACCTCTGGGAAATTCTTAGGATTCGTTGTCCGACATCGTGGAATTGAAATCGACCCGGAAAAGTTTAAAGCTATCTTAGAAATGCCTCCTCCCAAAACCTTAAAGCAACTACGATCTTTTCAGGGGAAGTTGGCATATCTTCGACGCTTTATCTCGAACTTGTCAGGTAGGTGTCAGCCTTTCTCGGCACTAGTTAAAAAGGACGCCAGATTTATTTGGGAAGAGAAATGCCAGAGGGCCTTATAGGACATTAAATAATATTTAATGACACCTCCTGTCTTAGTAGCCCCAGTCTCAGGTAGACCGCTGATACTATATACCGCGGCTCTAGACGACTCTCTCGGAGCCCTGTTAGCCGGGTCGATGATGAGGGTAAAGAAAATGCTCTTTACTACCTAAGC
>JAKZJZ010001419.1:0-28009 GCA_022702705.1 Papilionanthe hookeriana x Papilionanthe teres | reverse complement strand
CTAATAATTAAAATATAAGTCACCAAAATATGAAATTTATTTCTCTGGTTCTCTTGACTTCAGAGAGATTTATAAAAATACAAAACATAATTTTCAAATCAAATAATATTTTATATTTACTTAATACTCCAGAAATTAAAATAATTAAAATAATTAAATTAAAATTAAAAAAATCATTTAATTTATTCCAAGTGGTCCTCTGGTCTATTTGAACCTTAAATAATTTTATTAAGAGTAAAGGATTATTTTTGATCAATTTATTAAATTATCTTTGAAAATATTTATTTTTCAATTAAAACTAATTATATAAATTAAATAAAATAAAAAAAAATCACATTTTATCCTTTGATGTTTTGATTGACCCATGGGTAGGGTACTATAAAAATTTCAAAGTCATTTGAGTTACATTTGATTAGTTATGAAGTATTAAAGACTTAGAGGCAAAGATGTAATTTTCAAGAATTTAACCTTAATCAAAATTTAGGCTTAATTAAATTGGGAAATAGGCAATGAATGACCTTAATTAACATGATTGAATGATTGAACAATAAATGGATAAGTGGTAGAAACCAATCTCATTTTTTTCATATTAAAAGGTAAACTTGTAGTTTCTTTAAATTATTTTAATTTGGAAGATAATCAAAGTTAAATGATCCTAAGTTAGGGGTTTCATATTTAGAAGATTGTATTTAATGATCTAAACCCTCTCCAATCAGTGGTTTAATTATAATTCAATATTTTGATAAGAATCATAATCATAAAAGTCAACTTAACTTCTTTTTCTAAAATATAAATGTACCCACTAAAGTTTTAAAGGCTTGGTTGTGAGACTAGGCTTAATCAAATTTGATTATTGAGGTTTAGAAAATAAGGCTTAACTAATATCAAACACTTTTTGAAACACTACAAGCCCAATTGTAAAAATTAAATTGCCAAAATTTCTTAATAAATTAATTTTCCCCTGGAAGCCTCTACTCACATAATACATAAATAAAATATCAAGTGATAGTTACCCCACTTTTGGGATGATTAAAACATTAGTTTATTGAGCATAAGGGTATGAAATGGATGAATCATTTAATGAGTATGATAAGTTCAAATGAACTCAAGAAAGTTCAAAAGGGTTGTGAAATATTTATGTGTTCTCTTGATCTTTTCACAAGTCTTCTGGACATCTTGTAGGACAACTGAACATATTATACTTATTAAAGGAAAGCATCTCTCAAATGAACAAATGGAACCCACCAGGTTTGTGACATAGGACTAATTAGGCCCATGACAAACCTATCTATAGACTTTAATTTCCAGCAAGTTATAAGTGTCTACTGTAAAAGATACTAAAGCTTCAGGTGGAGGAACGAGAAGACTCGAGAGGTATGCTTTTATAAGTTTATAGTACATTCTTTTCTGTACTTCCTTTACTTTGCTTGCTTACAAGCTTGCATGTTAAATAACGATGTCATGCTACATGAAAACCAAAACTTTTAGGATAGCCATAAAAGTAAAACAAAACCAAAATCAAAATTAAATCAAAACAAAAACAAATTCACCGCCACAACAATTAAAATATAAAACAACTTAAAATTTAATCACAAAAAAAAAACAAAATCACAATTGCAACTAAATTAAAACGTCTCTTTCGATGATCGAGACCTCGGAGGAGACAAACTACACCTACTAACAATATTTTCCACAGTCTGAATGAAAGCACTGAATTCATTTAGTTGACTTTGGTAAATTCATCCGGACTATGTGAATCCAAAGAAAATAGTGGTGCCTGAATGAGGGAACCGTGGAATCTTAACCGGTGTCTGTCGGCATATTTTTTAGGTTGTGTGATATTTTAAAAAGGGGTCGCCTAACAGAAGTTGTCGGCGAATTTTAAATTTAAATATAGATATAATTTAGAAAGTAATATTTGATTTTGAAAATAATTTTAAATTTGAAGATTTTAAGATATGAAATCAAACCGATCTCACATCTCGAATAGTTTATATAAACGAGCGCCGCACCACAAACCGTGTATCTATCCCGAAGAATAAACACACTCGCTTGATAATGGGGCTCGATTAAATAAACTAGAAAGGTTTGTGACATCCGTTTGGTCCGCGAACCAATTTTATAAGCCGAACAAATTCCCCGCTTAATATGAAACTATTAAACGAGGTTTATATTACCCGGGTTCTTAAAGTTCCCTATAAGGGCAACCCCTATAGTTAATTACATCTTAAGTGACGGGAATCACCTAAGAAAACTCTCGATAATAATCAATAATTCTGCTCTCAAGAATTTCAAAGTTTAAGTTTTCAAAAGGATTGAATTTTGGAAATTTCAATAGGGAATGGATCAAATTTAGAACATTTTTATTTTGGGAATCCAAAGGGAGAAAAGTAGGAGAGATCACGGATTCGAAGCGGACTTCGGTAATCTCCCGACTATCCTATTGTTTGGCTTGGATTTAGGAAAGTCCTAATGTTTATTTAATGTTTTAATCTTCGCTAATTTTAATTAATTAGTGGCTTATATTTATATGATAGAATCATACAAATTGCCTAGAAGATATGAGGGTTTATGTCGTATCGGACGACTACCTCGGAATCCTAAGACCGGTTAGGGCTTAATTTGCAATGCAAATGCCTAACGAAGAGTTGAGGATTTTATGTTGCACTAGGCAAACTACCTCGAAGTCCTATGGCTTTGTTATTTAATTCTAAGAAAGTTTTGCTGAAGCAGGTTCAAGTTTTGCTGACGACGATGGCCGTGCTGCCCACCATGCTCCGAGCTCCTTGTTGTTGCAGAGGTTTAGTTTTAGAAATCATAAATCAAGAGATGAGAGAAGTGTTCTGGTTTAGAGAAGTCTTAATTTCCAAGTGTTTTTTTTGTGTTTTAATTAAAACAGATCTTAAAGTTGATTAAACAGAACCGATTAAGATCCCACGGTTCCGTCATCCCGCACCGTTATTTTCATCGAATTCACTTAGTCCGGATGAATTTGCTAAACTCAACTAAATGAGTTCCGCACTTTCATTTAGACCGTGGAAATCCCGTTAGCAACGCGTGGGTTACATCATCCGAGGTATTCCCGATCATTCAATGAGACGTTTTAATTTAGTTGTAGTTGTAGTTTTGTTGTTCTGTTTGTGATTAAATTTTGAGTTGTCTTATATTTTGAAATGTTGTAGAGGTGAATTTTATCTGGTAGTGTCTTTTATTTTAATTTTGGGTTTCGGTTTTGGTTTCGTCCTAAAGGTGTAGGTTTTCATGCAATCGTTGTTTATCATGCAAGAAAAATAAGCGCGATGCGATTAAATAAATTGCAATAAAATAAATTGCAATAAAATAAAAGCGTACCCGGAGGGTCTTCCCGTCATTCCGAGCTGCACTTAAAACATAGTTAGAATATTTAAGCAAGTTCCTAGTAAAGCTAAGGGAAAGGTTTATGGTTTTCTACCAAGTTCCTAATCCTATAGCTTAGTCATTTCCTATGACGTCTAGGTTCTTTGTGTTTTTGGTTTGAAGACGATTTTCTTCATCGAAGAACAATTAAGTTCGATTGTTCTCGTAAATATCCTATCATATCGAGGAAGTGCTTAAGAAGAATCTTAAACATCTTTTCAATATTTCAGGATTGTTTCAAGTCCAAATAAATTTAATTGTGTAAATGAATCGATCGTCCGAGGTTTTCAAGTTTTGTTAACTTGCTCGAGTGAACTAGGACATTTGAATGTCCTATAAGTGAAGTAACATTTCATTTTAATGTTCTATTTAGGAGTTATGATAACTAAAGCTCCTAAGGGCAAAATGATTCTTAATGATTTGTGATTCAAATTTAAGTTCAAATTAATGATTTAAGTTTGGAATAGTGTTCAAGTTATCTTAGATTTATTTCTTCATGTCTTAAGTAAGGTTATTTAATTCAACTTAATTTAATTTAATTTAATTTATTTTAATTTAATTTATTTAATTTAATTTGATTTGATTTAATTTAATTCAATTTAATTTATTTGATTTAATTTCTTAATTTAATTTAATTTAATTTTAATTTAATTTAATTTAATTTTAATTTAATTTAATTTAATTTAATTTAATTTAATTTAATTTAATTTAATTTAATTTAATTTAATTTAATTTAATTTTATTTATTTATTTAATTTAATTTAATTTAATTTTATTTATTTATTCAATTTAATGTATTTAATTCATTTAATTTAATTTAATTTGTTTATTTAATTTAACTTAATTTTAATTTAATTTAATTCAACTTTTAATCTTAATTTAATTTAATTTAATTGAAATTTTTGAAAGAGTTTAATGATTTAATTTTTATTTTAATGATTAAGTCTTTTAATATTTTAAATTTGAGTTATCATTTTAATTAAGAGTTGAGTATTAATGAGATGATTAATTTAGGGATTTTTAAATTAAAGAATAAATCTCTTCCTAATAATATCCCTATTTTAATAATTCCAAATTTATTATTCTTCCAAATTCAATTAATTATTTACTTAAAGTTTAATCATTTTAAATTACTTAATGGGTTTCTACCCTTCAATTATTTAAATTTCAATCATCCAAATCAGATTAGGATCAGATATTTTACTTGTTAAAAATTTTTATTAAACCTAAAGTTTTAATTAAGGGTTAAGATTTTAATTACCATTTTGCCCCTTAAGCCTAATAATTTCATAACTCACTAAATTGAACTCAAATGAACTTGAAATTTTTATGTGACTTCACTTATGTGTCAATAAAGACATGAGAGGAGAAAATGTGATTTTTCTGTATTTAATTTATTTATATAATTATTTTTTAGTAGAAAATAGGAATTTCCAAGGAAAATTCAATAATATGACCAAGGGAAAGTTTCTGTCCTTAAGAAAATTAGGGGACATTCCTAATGACCAGAGGACCACTTGGACCAAATTTTGTAATTTTTTGAATTATATTTTATTTATTAGAATTATTTTAAGTTCTGGAGTATTAATTAATTTAAAAATAAAATAAATGTTGAAAAATAAATTTTATAATTTTTAAAATTCTCTCTGATATCAAGGACTCCAGAGAACCAAACTTTGCAATTTTCTGATTTTTCTTTGATTTATTATAATTATTTTGGTGAAAATGCTAGAAAATACATTTTTTTAATTTTAAAATTACCCTAGAGCTTTAAAAATTAATATCTCACTAAGTAGACCTAGGAAAAATATGGGACTTGTTCCCAAGTGATTAAAATTCAAAATATAACATTTTAGTGAATTTTATTATTTTTGTGATTTTTATTATTTTTTAATTATTAAAAATATTAAAATAATATTAAAAATCAACTTTTTTAGAAAATTGAAATTTTAATTTTCTTAAACTCCCCCGATATCAGAGAGACTCCAAAACCAATTTGGTGAATTTTTGAAAGATAATTTGAAAGTTATGAATTTTTAAAGTTTAAAATGACTAAGTGGCTTAATCAACCCAATTAGTGGGGCTAACCAAGTCCAATTGACCTCAAATTTTTATGATGGGTTCCTCTGATCCTAAAGGTCAGTGGAGAATTGATTTCAAGTCAATTTGATCTATGGTTAACTCTAATTAATTAGAAACCTATTTTGGGTGTTTAAGCCAATTAGGGTTAATTTAAGTGAATTAACTCAAATCCTATTTTTCCTAGGGTTCTCTGGTCATAAGGAACATCACCAAATTTTCCTAGAATTTATTTCACAACATGCTAATTTTTGAAATTAAAATACTTAAATCAGCAACATGCATTTGAAAAATCAATAACTTTTCACGGAGATGGCCTCGACCTCGGAAAATTCGGGAATGTTCCCAAGTTCAGAGGCTTCAAAAGCCCTATGGTCTCATGCCATGGTGAATTGTATACATGCATGGAGAATTAAAACAATGCAGGGAGTAAATAATTAATTAAAAATAAAATACTGGACAAAATTAATTAATTTCTTTTCCACATTATTCTCCTCCGTTCACCGAGCAAGAGGGTATTTTTATTTTATTTTTGTGATTTTTCTACACAAAGATATGGATTTTTAAAGTTCCGGGAATTAAATAAATAGAAAATATTCCTATTTATCTACTTATCCACGCGGCGCCGCGTCAACCTCGGCAGCCTCCGAAATGCCGCGTGGCGCGCTCCCATTCGACGCCGCCATCCGAGTCGGCGGCCCGGCCCCGCGGTTCTCGTACCGTCTCCCGGTCCGACGCCATCCGAGCCGTCCGTCCGCGCGTGTATTAAATGGACGGCATCCGTTCATCGTCCATGACCGGTGTGATCCCGTGACCGTCCACACTCTAACCACTAAGAACTCACTCGATTCTCGATGGATTTTCGTGTTCTTATGCTTCATGGATTCGTCTCGAAGAGACGAACACATCCATACGGTAAACATGCATTGAAATTAAGGCATTTGAAATGGAGAATCTCCGAAGCTCGGGATGAAGAATTAGCTCATACCTTTGCTCGGAGAAGTGAAGCTTCGATCCGAGAGTTGTTGCACCTTCGATTGGGCCCCGGCGAGCTCCGGATGAAGTCTCCCGGTCCAGTGAATTGTCTCAAGTTGAACTTCGACCACGAGTCGATCACAAAGCTTGGAGTCCGGAGCAACCGGGTGGCCCTGGAGATGGGGCTTTTGCTCGGTGGACACCTTCCCTCGGTCCGGTGAAGGTGTAGGACCAATCAATTTGGGGATTGGTTCACCGTGGGAAGTGTCCCGGTTTTGGGCTTGGATTTCAACTCCGAAATCGAGCTCACGAGAGAAGAAATGGCAGGGGGATCTCACTAGGAATCAAGTGCTCGTGTATGAGGAGGGGTCCGGAACAATTTTGGCGGAGTTTTGGCAAGGTTTGTGCAACTCTCCTCTCATGGCCGAGAGGGGGTGGTGTTTAAATAGGCATGGCTTGGAGGGCCTCCCGTGGGGAGTTAGGGCTTGGGATCGAGCTACTCGGTGAGGAGAAGAATAGCCATGGTGACCACTAGGCATGGGGCAGCTCGACAGGGAGAATTCCAAAGTTTGGCTCCTCCCGAGGTTTCGGCCATGGTGTTTTCCGGCGGTCGGGGTGGCCGGCCGGCGAGGCATGGGTCACCCTCGGGGTCGAGTGGGTCGTGGCTTCGATGTTTGTGAAGGCGATTGGTGGGCCGCCATGTGTAAAGTGGTGGAATCAAAATGGAATGGGGAAGGGGTCATTTTTGCTTCAATTTGGTCAACCCATGATTTTGGGCTTGGTTCACCTCCCCATGATCTGGTTTTGGGCTGGAAAGAGTCACTTGGGTCAGCTGCCATGGAGTGGTGAAGTCTCCATCAAGGATTAGGTGGCAAAGCATGGTTTAGAGTGTGACATGCTTAAGGTAAAAAAGGCTTAATGAAAGGTTAGAAAAGGAGCCCCTCCTTTTACCATTAATGGTATGGTCACATGCCAAACTTTCATGGCTTCCTATGGCTTGTGAATGGCTCATGCATGGCTCCATGTGGCTTAGGGAAAAGTTTAGTCAATTTCATGAAAATGGGTTTTGTGACTTTTGGCATTTTGGTGAGAGTTGTCATGAGGTTTAATTTGGAACAATCCAATGATGAATTTAGGACTTAGGTATTGAGTTTAATTGAAAGTATGATGAGGGGAAATGTCATATGGGCTTTGGGACCAATTTTGGGCCTTTGAATTTGGTGGAAATGGGCTTTTAGGGAGGTTTAGGGAAGTGGGCTTTTAAATTTAAAATGGATTTTGGGATGAGATTTTGGTAAAGGCTTGGGCCAAATAATTGTTGAGTTTGGTTTAGGGATGCTTCATGAGTGGTTTGAAACAAATTTGAAGTGATTTGGGTTTGATTTGGGTTGAATTTGGGTTGAATTTGGGTTTCTTTGGTAAATGGGCCAATGTAGGTCAAATTGGGCTAACTTGGGACAATGTTGGGCTAGGGTTGAAATTGATGTAAAATTAATGTTGGGAAATGTTTATGGGAGTGTTTCAAAGAGGTTTCAACTTTGGTTGGGTTTTGGTTTTGGGGTTTGGGCTCATTTGGGCTAGGTTTAAGTTTAGGTCAAAATTGGGCTTTTTAGCTTTGGGTTAAATTTGAGGGGGGTTTGGGTCTAAATTTTGAGCAAATAATGTTAGTGTTTTGTTTATGGAGATGTCAAGGGAGGTTTAGAAAAGATTTGGGGTTAATTGGAGTTGAATTGGGTGAGTTTGGGTTAGGTTTGGGTCATGGGTCCAAATTGGGCTTTAAGGCCAAAAGTGAAATTGGATCCAAATGTCAATCAAATTGAACTTGGATTTGGTCTAGATTGGTGTTTGGGATGTTGAATTGAAGTTTAGAATTGAATTGGACCAGAATTTGGATCAATTGGGTAGGCTTGGTTTGACATTGGGTTTACTTTGGGTTAAAATGGGTCAAATTGGGGGTTTTGACAAAAGTGGGATAAATTGACAAAATTGGCCCATGGTGTAGTTGAACAAAATGAAATTGGGAATATTTGGGATTTTCTGGAATTTTCTGGGAATTTTCTGAATTTTTGGATTTTTGGGTCAAAAGGGGTATTTTGGGTATTTGGAGGGTATTGGGAGGGTATTCTTGGAATTTTTGGTATTTTTGGCTAGGAATGGTCAATTTGAGTGATGTGGAAGTGTTTAGGAATGGTTTTGAGGAATTTTGGGTAATTTGGAAATTTTTGAGAAATTTGGGTAGTTTCAAGGGCATTTGGTAGGGTTGGTGGGTGTAGGGTCCCGGGGGTCAAAAATTGAAAATTTGGAAAATTGAAGATTTGGTGGATGTAAGTGAAATGAAATCATTTTTGTTGAGCCATGAAGCCACATCAAGCTCATATGAGCCATGAAGGGACTCATTTGAGGCACTCACTATGTTGTTCCTAACCCTCTTGCCTGAGGGCTTAGGGGTTAAGGACCATCCATGTGAATCACCTACATGAGTCAGGAAGTCAAGTTAGGTATAGGTGTGGTTTTAGGAGGTGTGTGTAGTGCATGTGCAAGTCAACCCTTCACCAGACCAGGCCACCCAGGGCAGTCCTAAGGCCAAAGAGTCCTATAGGAACTCATCCTTTAAACTTCCACATTTGATTTCAACCCTCTAGGTGATTAGGGGTCTATAGTCAAGTTTGTGGAGTTTGCAGGGAGTTAAGAAGTGGTTTGAATTTCTAAAAGGTGGGTCCCAATTCTAGTCCTCTAAGATAGTCAAAGGAAAAGCCTAAGGCTAGATCCTAAGTACTAAAGAGAAGAAGAGAAGACCTCATCGAAAATGAGGTCAACAAATGGACCCCCAATAGGTGTGGTGAGTCGACGGAGCACACCGCGCGTATTGGTGTTGACCGACACGATCAACAAAACCAACACGGATGTCCAAGTAACAAACTTAGGACGAAGTAGAAGAATTTCCGCTGGGGAGTGTCAAGTATATCTCTGAAACTGGAGATTCTTGAACTCTTGCTGGGGAAAGGAAAAGGAGGTGAATCCCAAATCACATGATTTGGGAGAATTTCGATTTAGATTTTATTTTATTTCATGTTCAAGTCACGATGCGTGAGTTTAGATTTCAATTTGGAGTTTTAATTTAGATTGAAGTTTGTCAAGATTAATTTGAAGGAATTTGATTTGAAATGAAAATTGGAATTTTGAAGTTTTAGATGTAACATCTTCAACCCCAAAAGAAGATCGAATCGATTGGATCGGGTCATTACAATGAGAAAAGATCTCAGAGTAATGTGGTATTGGATGTAAAATCCTTAACCTCAAGAGTTTGATTTGATGTATTTCAGTGCAATAGGAAAAGAATCCTAAAGCAGTGCAGTCTTGGATGTAAAATCTTCGACCCAGAAGTTTGAATTGATGTATTTCAGTGCAGTAGGAAGAAAATCCTAGAGCAGTGCAGTCTTGGATGTAAAATCCTCGACCCAAAGGTTTGAATTGATGTATTTCAGTGCAATAGGAAGAGAATCCTAAAGCAGTGCAGTCTTGGATGTAAAATCCTCGACCCAAAGGTTTGAATTTGATGTATTTCGAGTGCAATAGGAAGAGAATCCTAAAGCGATGCGGTCTTGGATGTAAAATCCTCGACCCAAGAGTTTGAATTTGATGTATTTCGGTGCAGTAGGAAGAAAATCCTAAAGCGAGTGCGAGTCTTGGATGTAAAATCCTCGACCCAAAGTTTGAATTGATGTATTTCGAGTGCAATAGGAAGAGAATCCTAAAGCGATGCGGTCTTGGATGTAAAATCCTCGACCCAAAAGTTTGAATTGATGTATTTCGGTGCGATAGGAAGAAAATCCTAAGCGATGCGGTCTTGGATGTAAAATCCTCGACCCGAAGTTTGAATTGATGTATTTCGGTGCAATAGGAAGAGAATCCTAAAGCGATGCAGTCTTGGATGTAAAATCCTCGACCCAAAGGTTTGAATTGATGTATTTCGGTGCGGTAGGAAGAAAATCCTAAAGCGAGTGCGGTCTTGGATGTAAAATCCTCGACCCAAAGGTTTGAATTTGATGTATTTCAGTGCAATAGGAAGAGAATCCTAAAGCAGTGCAGTCTTGGATGTAAAAATCCTCGACCCAAAGGTTTGAATTGATGTATTTCAGTGCAGTAGGAAGAAAATCCTAAAGCGATGCGGTCTTGGATGTAAAATCCTCGACCCGAAGTTTGAATTGATGTATTTCGAGTGCGATAGGAAGAGAATCCTAAAGCGAGTGCGGTCTTGGATGTAAAATCCTCGACCCAAAGGTTTGAATTGATGTATTTCGGTGCGGTAGGAAGAAAATCCTAGAGCAGTGCAGTCTTGGATGTAAAATCCTCGACCCAAAGGTTTGAATTTGATGTATTTCAGTGCAATAGGAAGAGAATTCTAGAGCAGTGCAGTCTTGGATGTAAAATCCTCGACCCAAGAGTTTGAATTTGATGTATTTCAGTGCAGTAGGAAGAGAATCCTAAAGCAGTGCGATCTTGGATGTAAAATCCTCGACCCAAAAGTTTGAATTGATGTATTTCAGTGCAATAGGAAGAGAATCCTAAAGCGAGTGCGGTCTTGGATGTAAAATCCTCGACCCAAGAGTTTGAATTTGATGTATTTCAGTGCAGTAGGAAGAGAATCCTAAAGCAGTGCAGTCTTGGATGTAAAATCCTCGACCCAAAAGTTTGAATTGATGTGATGTTTGATGTGAGATCTGGAAAGATCGAATTTGAGATTTGATAGAGATTTGGAATCTGGAAAGATTGAATTTGAAATTTGATAGAGATTTGGAATCTGGAAAGATTGAATTTGAAATTTGATAGGGATGAGTTTGAATTCGGAAAGATTGAATTTGAATTTTGATCGAGATTGGATTCGAAATTTGATTGAGAATTTGATTTAACATTCTTGTTGATTTTGTTTATCCTTTAATGATTCAAATTTTATTTTGTTGTTTACTTAATGTTCATGTGAATTTGGTGTTTGTCATTTTTTAGATTTTTTTTTTTTTTTAGAAAGTTTTCTTTTATCTTTTTTTTTGTTTTATTTCTTTTCTGTTCTTTGTTCGAAGTTCATTTAACTTTAATGGCGTTTCCCAATCAATTTGCACAAAAGAGGTGAAGGCCAAAAATGTGACATGGTCACTTTCATTTCCAATCATGTCGAAGATACATCGTACATCTTCATCTGGAATATATTTCATACAATCCATGTAGACTCAAAACGGATCGTGTATGATCTTTGTCGATCCATCTAAAGAAGCATCCGTCAAAAGTCCATGTACGAATAGTGAGATACATGGTCAATAACATCACCTTCCAAGCCATCCTCGGCAAGGATGCCGTATGGATGTACATTGGAGGTGTGATATTTTCCATGTAACTCACAGCTCGTAAGGCCGGAGGCTCTCTAGCTCCGGGTCTGTCGGAAATGGTAAGGTATCTTTCTGTCGTCCATCCTTCTGAACGTAACTGAAATCCTCTTCACTGGTACTCCTGGTATGCAATGCTTGGCGATATCTGCTCCGTTACCCTTCAGTATCATGACGGAACCTACCGGTAGTGGTATCTTTACTCGGCCCTCGGAACTCACTCGGGCCTGCTATCCGGAGGTCGGATCCGAACATGATGTTACACTCGCTCGGAAAAGAGATCGTGCGAAAGGTCCGACAAAGTCATGGTGATCGATGTGTGGGGGTATACGGATCACCCTGTTTGTAGATATTGATGATGCAGCTATTGGGTATGCGGTACTGGCAGCGTACCCTCCATGTTATCAATCTCTTTACCATTCTCTTGATGACTAATGGCATCGGGTCCACTTGCCCATGACGGAGTATTCCGTGCGGGTTTCCCTTCCTGTCTTCGGCAAAGTTGTAACGAGCATCCACATTGTATTGTGATTCTTCCTTTCCACGGCATCCATCTCCGGGGCTCGAGTATGTGTTTTCCCTTAGGCGGCCCGCTCGGCCCAGTCTTTTCAAATCCCGGATGCAATCCACGATTTGCTGCTGCTCATACTCTGAGAATACGTCTGTATGTAATTCGAGGCCCTCCAGTATATTGATTCTTCTGCCTCTAATCCTTTCAAAGTATTCAAAGGTTTTCTTTTCAACATTCTGCATTCTCTCCAGCTCGTATTCCGGAATGATCTGCAGATGGCGAGGCCTTGTGACATATTGTGGGATATAAGGTTCAATCCCTTCACGTTCTCCTGCATACCTCGGCTCCTCAGGGATGATGCCTATCGAGACATCCCCGGGGTTGCTTCGCAACAAGGTCATGCATCACTGGTGGTTCTATCCGGTGGCGTGGTAGCCTTCTTTCTTCTGGTCTATGTGAGATTTCTCTGGTTCTTTCTGTCATCTTAGGAGCTGGCCTCCTTTCTTCAGGTTCCTGGTGAACCGGTGTCCTTGAAGTGTATGCACTGACATTAGCAATCGCCTCGTCGTGCTGATCCGCGACTAGTTTTGTCGGCATCTTACGGATACGGCGATTCTTATTTCTTCGTTGCGTTGCCGTGAGAGTAGCTCTTCGAACTTCTTGAATCTCGTGGGCGCGGCGGCGACAAGCTCGCCCTCGTCGTAGCGACTACGGACTTCATTTTCTTATCTTCTTCGATATTTGTCTTTCTTTTCTTGTTGTTGGATTGGTGGCTTGGGCCACCCACTTTCATCACTCTGTATGTCGGGCGAGTTCTTCTCGGTCAACCGGGACCCGGTCACTTTCCTCGTACTGTAGGCCTGCTGGTGCGAAATCCGAGTCAATCTCGATTACCGCTCCATCTTTCACCCTCTTTTCATCAAGTGCAAGGCTTACGCCATTCTTAAAGTTCAAGACCAACCGCCCGCTCGACATTTCCCTGCGAAAAGACAAGGAAAAGGATCGGGGGCTGTACTAAGAACAAGAACATCAAGAAAATGTTTATTAAAGACATCTTATTTTATTATTATTATATTTTCAAACTTAACGAGAATGAAGTGGGATAAGATCGGGTAAGAGATTTTGATTTGGAAAAGAAAACAAGGAAAATTTTATTGTCGGGATTTTATTTATTTTAGCACATTTTATTATTTTTGGGTTCGGACCCAGTCATAAGTAATCACTTCACCCGTGCTTCTAGGGATGGAAAGTTCATTCCTTCGAAACATCAGGTAGCGTAATACTTTTTCAAGTATCGTCCATTGATCGGAAGCATATGTCGTTCTCCCCGGCAATTCACTAGCTGGTAGGAACCTCCCGAGTATACTCGCTTCGACCACAAACGGTCCTTCCCAAGTGGGTTCAAATTTTCCTCCTATCTTGCGGTGTGCAAGAATAGGTCTTTTGAGAACGAGAACTAGATCACCAACTTTGAAGGTTCTTGGGCGGACCAGTTTATCATGAGCCTGAATCATCTTAGCTAGGTATAATTCTAAATTCTGTTGCGCTGCAAGTCTTTTCCCTTCCAGGCTCTCTAATTCTTCGAGTCGTAATTTGGCGTTTTCTTCTGTTGTGATTTTATTTGCAACTGCAATTCTGAGTGAAGGGAGCTGAACTTCTAAAGGTAACACTGCCTCGGACCCATACACCAGAGCGTAAGGTGTAGCTTGCGTAGGAGTTCTGAAGGTTGTCCGGTAAGCCCATAAGGCTTCTAACAACTTCTCGTGCCAATTTCTCTTATTGTCGTCTAAAGTCTTCTTTAAAATTTGAATGAGAGTTTTATTAAAAGCCTCGGCTAGGCCGTTTGCTCTTGGGTAGTAAATTGTTGAATATCGCCAGTCGATTCCGTGTCTCCCGACAAAATTGTTGATTTGTGTGCTTCGAATGCGGACCCATTATACGAGATGATCCTGCGCGGCACCCGAAACGGTAGACAACTTGGTTCTTGAAAAATTGTAGCACGTGATGTGCTTTCACTTCTCTAAGTGGAACTGCCTCTGCCCACTTGGAAAAGTAATCTGTAGCCGCAAGAATGAAGCGATGTCCTTTTGACGACGGCGGTTCTATTGGACCCACTATATCCGTGCCCCAACATTCGAATGGCCACGATGCGATTGTCGGATGTAGCACATTTGGAGGTTGGTGTAGAACCACTCCGTGCACTTGGCACCGGTGACGGCTCTTGGCGATTTTCATGCGGTCGGTCATCATCGAGGGCCGGTAGTACCCTAGTCTTTTAATTTTCATTTTCATCTTTGGACCCGATCGGTGAGCGCCACGGAGTCCCGAATGCACTTCTTTAACAATTTCACGGGCTTCAGACCCGCTTAGGCACCTTAACCACATTTGATCAAAAGACCTTCTGTATAATGTGTTGTTTATTAGTGCGTAGGACAGAGTTCTTTTCTTGATCTGATGGGCTAACGACCTATCCTCTGGTAGTTTTCCTGTTTGCAAGTAATCTATTAATGGTCGTCGCCGATCTTCCGTGTTTTTACATCACTGCTTCGCAATTGATTCTTCTTCCTTTTCGATTTGTGTATCGTGTCTATGTCGAGCCGTGATAGGACCCGGCGTCCGTGAGTCGACACTTCCATCGATTCATCTTGCAAACGAGCAAATTCTTTTGCGAGACGAGCTAGCGCATCCGCTAGAGCGTTTTCTTTCTGGGAATTTTGTAGATTGTCACATTTGGAATCCGTTCAACAGTTTGTATGGCATACTTTGGAAGTATTGCTCGAGTCTTGGTTTTAAAATTCCGTATTGTCCGGCGATCCGTTGAATGATTAATCGTGAATCCCCGTAGATGTTGATGTCACGTTATCCCCATTTGAATGGTTAATTCCGGTCCGTTATGAGGGCTTCGTATTCTGCTTCGTTGTTTGTACATGGTTCTGTCAAGTGGTAGGAGTATCTTAACATCCCCCGCTCCGGTGTTATAAAGATTAGCCCGATTCCTGCCTTACCGGGCACTATCACTTGCGATTCTTCATCTTTGTGCGCTGAAGATGCTCCGTCGAAATATAATTCCCAACGTCGATCATCAAGGTCTTCTAGGTTCATTATTTGTTCATCTGGCGGATCGTCATTGAGAGGAGATTCTGCAGGCAAAGGGTGTCTTTGCGAGAAAGTCCGCTAGGGCTTGTCCCTTTACGGCACGAAGAGGCACGAAAGTTATATCAAATTGCAATAATATCATTGACCATCTGGCAAGTCTGCCGGAAAGCGTTGGACGAGTCATCAAGTATTGCAATGGATTAAACTTCGAGATCAGGTTGACCTTATGAGAAAGCATGTAATGCCTGAGCTTTTGAGCGGCGAAGATCAGGGCCAAACAATGCTTTTCAATTGCGGGATACCTTATTTCCGTCGGCAATAAACGACGGCTTAAGTAATAAAGCGCATTTTCTTTACCCTCATCATTGACCTGGGCTAACAGGGCTCCGAGAGAGTCGTCTAAAGCCGCGGTATAAAGTATTAGCGGTCTACCTGAGACTGGGGCTGCTAAGACAGGAGGTGTCATTAAATATTGTTTAATGTCCTCGAAGGCCCTCTGGCATTTCTCTTCCCAAATAAATTTGGCGTCCTTTTTAACTAGTGCCGAGAAAGGTCGACACCTACTCGACGGGTTTGAGATAAAGCGTCGAAGATATGCCGGCTTCCTTGAAAAGATCGTAGTTGTTTTAAGGTTTTGGGAGGCGGCATTTCTAAGATAGCTTTAATCTTTTCCGGATCGATTTCGATTCCACGATGTCGGACAACGAATCCTAAGAATTTCCGGAGGTGACGCCGAAGGCGCATTTTAAGGGATTCATCTTAAGGTTAAATTGCCTTAATCGTTCGAAAACAATTCTCAAATCATACAAGTGGTTCTCCTTTACTTTGCTTTTGATGACCACATCGTCCACGTAGCATTCGACTTGATTATGGATGAGATCATCAAAAATCCTTGTCATTGCTCTTTGGTAGGTTGCTCCTGCGTTCTTCGATCCGAATGGCATCACTTTGTGTAGCAAAATACTCCGATCGGCGTTCGAATGCCGTAAGTTTTTCATCTTCCGGAGCCATTTTTATTTGGTTGTATCCCGAAGATCCATCCATGAATGAGAATATTTCGTGTGTTGAAGCGATGTCGATCATTAGTTGCAGGATCGGTAGAGGGAATTCATCTTTTGGACATGCCTTGTTTAAATCTCCGAAATCCACACAAATTCGATCGACCATTCTTCTTCACGATCGGTACCACGTTGGCTAACCAAGTCGGGTATTGTTCTTCACGGACAAATTTAGCGTCTATTAGCTTTTTAACTTCGGTATGACTTGTTGTTCGATTTCTAGACGCATTCTTCCGGGACCTTGTCCGTGGAACGAAGTAGGGTCCACTCTAGTTTATGGACTGCGACCTGCGGAGCTAAACACAGCATCTCATCGTAGCTCCAAGCAAAACGGTCTTTGAATTCCATTAATAACTTGATTATTTCTTTGGAGTCTTCTTTATTGAGTAAAGAGTTAACAAAGGTAGGTCTAGGCTCTTCGCTAGTACCTAAGTTAACTTCTATTAACTCATCTATCGTAGATTTAATTTCTTCTTCGAATTCTGGTGGAGCGTCTCCAATTTGTAAATCTTCGAGTTCGTCCATAGTTTCCATGCAGTTTTCATTAGATTCGCAGGTGATAACCAAACAAAATTCAGTATCATCAACTGATCCTGCGTGCAGAATCCGAGACCATGTTTTGAGTTGGGTGGACGACCGGAGTTATTCCATAAATCTTCAAAACGTTGTGATTGACCTTTTGTCCACTTGTCGAGGTAAGAAACCACGTTGAATTAAATTTTGAACACGGGGAGAGTACCACTCGAAAGGCAATTCCATTAATTCGATGAAGTAGCATCTTCAAATTGTACATTATTTTCGGTTTGGAGGAAGAAGCACCACGGTAGAATTTGATTGGTTTTGCACCACCGCTACGTACCTCTTTGACCTCCATACCCTCGATCTTATTAGAATGGATCGGGGTCGGGGTCATAGTATGTACATAGTGGTTAATCTTCTCGTACATCGATTTATATTCTTCGTTTCTTTCATCTTCGATAGGGATTTTGAATTGCGGTTTCTTTCGACTTATTGTTGCTTGCTTCTTGTTTGATTTCTCTTTCTTCTTCGGAACTATATTCCCAATCGACATTGATGGTTGGTTTCCTCCGTCCGGTCGTCCTAATGTCTCTACCACGACCTCGTCCCGGCCTCGACCTCGGATGCGAGTTGTGGAGAAACCTTCACCATCTCGCCGTAAGGGAGTGGTGAGTGACTTGTTGGACTAGAACTTCGGGTTCTTCGTTGTCCTGAACTTTCTTTGCTTCATTTGTTATAGTATCTCTGGAGAAGATCGTTTTCTTCGGCAGTGCATAATAAGCTGCATCTTCGTGGATTCCAATTTCATGTATGGAGAATGGTTGTAAGTTACCTTTGATGCACTGTTCCCCTCCATCGTAGTACTTGATGCACTGATGTAGAGATGATGGTACCATCCTGTTTTCATGTATCCATGGTCGGCCCGAGTAGAGCGTTGAACGATGTTTCGAATCAATTATGTGAAATTTCGCGGTCGTCTTTGCTAAGTCACCGGTCTTCATCAGTAGCGTTATTGACCCGAGGGCTCTTTCTCCTTTCTGGTTGAATCCTCTTAATAACATTTTGTCGGCTTCGAGTTCACGGGCATCAATTTCCAAGTATGCTAGCGTTCGAAGATTCATTATATTGATTGATGCTCCTGGATCCACCAATACTCTGGAGAGTGTGAATCTTCCGATTGTAACTGAAATGTACAACGGTCGGTTGTGATCTACTTGTCCCAAGTAGTAGGTCGTCGTACGTGAAGGTAACACCTCGTTGTTCCTTTAACGAGCAAACCTCATCTAAGGAATCTCCGGCCATTTGAGCTAAACAAATTTCTGGATCAAGTAAGGCTTTGATCAGAGCTTCTCTCATCTCCTTTGATAAGATGAGGGCGTCGTAGATGCTCAGTTTGGCTGGCAGTTTCCTAAGATGGGCTAGCACGTTGTAGTCCACTTTGCTTTCATGTGTCTCGTTTTCTTCTCGAATGGGTGTTTCTCCTGCTGGGGTTGGTTCTTCCTGAACAACCACCTGCTTTCCTTTGTCTTTTGGACCCATTCTCGGAGGTAGAACTTTTCCACTCCTTAAGTTGACTTCTGTAATTTCTTCTGAATCTATTGTTGAGCTTGCCGGTGTCTCTTCTTGAATCGGAATGACGGGCTCTTCCGGATTAGCTTCGAGTGCGAAGGCTCTAACTCTATCGTGAGCGGAGCTCCTCGAAACTCGCGAGATAGATTCGTTGCTTGTTGAACTCTCGTAGCCTCCTTGATGGATGTCTTCTTCATTATTTTGCTTGTCGAGATCGTGTATGATTTGAGAATTGTCGTTGGTATCGAAATCGATATCCGGATTATCGTTAGTTACGTAATCGTTAGAAACGATCAAAACGTAGCCAACGCCATCACCCTTATCATTATATGATCCCACCGAAGTGAGCGAGATAATCATACGAGTCGAGGGTTCGAGGGATTTCTCCCCGAATCGGAAACAACTATCCTAGGATAAGCGGCCCCTAGTCCAGCCTTAGGTGCCTCGGTCTTCTCTTCTTCGTCGATTTTCTTCTTTTCTTCGATCGTCTCTGTTGAGGTGGTTCTTCTATCGCAAGTGATAGTACCGGCTTAACGGGTTTCAAACTACGAATTGAAGCTCGCACCGAAGCGGTTCGGATGCTTTGTCTAAAATCTTTTCGAAGACCTCGTCCAAGCGGTAGTCCATCCATCGTCGGTCGTATAGGGATCTATCGGAATGATGGGATCGGTCGAGATAACATTGACGGAACCTCCTTTACGGGGTTCCTTCATGTACTCCTTCGGGATCGTTATATTCCCTTTCCGAAGGTTGTCATTGAGCCAACTTTTGAAGGTAATGCAATCTTCTATTTTGTGCCCAAGCATCTGGTGGTAAGGGCAAAAGTTGGGATCACCCTTCTTGTTGACCTCTTCTGGTCTTTTAGGCTCTGGCAGCTGGAAATCTGGAGTCTTCATCGGACTACGGAACATTTTCGGCATCGCTTCATTCTTGAACGGATATTCTCCGCTCAAAAGCTCTCTTAATGTACGTTGCGGACGAGGTGGTTGTTCATATTGCGGAGATGAGTGATAGGCTGGGCCGGGGTTCTTGGTAATTCTGTTGTGGTTGTTGCGGCCGTTACGGTGGTATTTGCATCGGTTGCTTGCCTTTGTCAGCTCGCTGCGACGATCCCGGATTTCTTTTCAAAAGTCTTTACAGGCTTTTGTTTGTCCGTCTTGTCGGTGAAACTTAATTGCTTCGCCTCTTCTTGCAAGCTTCCGGCCTTGCTTAACAACTTCTCGAAAGTCTTAATAGTGAATCCCTTGAGGAGAAGTGCTATCGGGCCATGGATGCTTTTTAGCAAAATGCCGATTGCATCTTGTTCTTGCGGTTGTGGTTCACACTTCATACTTAAGTTCCTCCATCGGAGTATGTAATCCACCAAAGTTTCATTCGGCTTACTGCTTCTCTACCACTAAATCACCTATAGTGATGTGGTGTTGAGCTCCGGCGAATCGCTTGATGAAGAGGTTCTCTAGCTGCGAGAATGTCTTAGCCGAACCGTTCGGTAATCGCATACCGGTCGAAGGCGATTCACGACGGACTGGCGATGAGCTGTCGGAAGAGTAATGCATCGCTCCCGCCGGCATTGCAACAGCGGCACGAAAGTGTGCTTACATCTTGTCGAGGGTTCCGGTTCCATCGAAGGTCTTAAACGAGAGGTGGTACGAAGCCTTTCGGGTATTGGACGGCGTCGAATTCTTCGGGGTAAGGTCTACCCGTCCGAATGGATGTCCCGCTCTTTGATTGTGCTAAGGCTTCTCGCACTTTCTTTGTTCCACCGAGTTCTTGATATCCTTTTCGGGAATCATACTTTGTGTTGTATCCTTTTAGTCGATCATCCCCATTGACGGACGTAATCTCCTTTCCTCCGTCTACAATGTGAATGACCTCTGGGGGTGTCTCTCTATGTGGTTGTACTTGACTCTGGAGAGTGGCCAGAGCTACGGCCATCTCTTCCATCCTTTTCGCCATTTGAGCGATCGTGTCGTCTTTTTCTTGAAGCTGCCTTCTCATCAGTTCTGGCTCCTCTCTTTCTGCGGCTGCAGGAGCACCTTGCGAAGGCGATGAAGCTCGTGTCTCGACCATGTTGATTTACGCGTATTCGTCGTCCATAAATTCCGATGAATCAATCTCATCTCCGAACTTTTCTTCTCTTTCTTTTGCCGACCGTCGGATATCGGTTCTCGGCTTTTCCATGGCATCTTCTAGCGGGGCTTTACGTGTTGTCTTCGTGGTTGTCGTGCGATAGGCTGCAGGGTTCCCTTCTCACGAGTCCCCTTCATCGCGGTAGCACTTTCTTCGATTCGAGTCTCCTGGCGAGACTTTCTTTCTCGAGTTCGCTGTTTCGATCTCAGCTGCCCAGGTAGTGGGACGCCATACCATCCTTCAGCGGCGGAAGGTGCAGGACCGGATGGTGCGTCGGCCAAATGCTTTGGAAGGTGGTATCCTCCTGATCTGTAATCTCGAGACGACAACGGGCGGACTAGCCTTCATTCTTTTACTT
Organism: Papilionanthe hookeriana x Papilionanthe teres; assembly: GCA_022702705.1. Classification (NCBI taxonomy): domain Eukaryota; kingdom Viridiplantae; phylum Streptophyta; class Magnoliopsida; order Asparagales; family Orchidaceae; genus Papilionanthe; species Papilionanthe hookeriana x Papilionanthe teres. The sequence continues at coordinate 6,940 of JAKZJZ010001419.1, read as the reverse complement.
GGCTTTTACGTCATGATGGCGGGTTCTACTCGGGGCCCGAGACGGGATTTGGTCGGCACCCGCCCTATCCTTCGTAGAATTTCGATACGGGGCGGTTTTCCTTCTTCGCTAACTTTTCTACCAAAGTTTGCGGTCGAGCGAAACGGCGTAGTTCTAGTTCTTTTCTTGCGGCTATCGTTGTAATATGCGGGGTCGTGGTAATGTGGCGGCAATCTTGCGAACATTTTCTTCATCTTCTGCGGCGGAGAGGGGATGAAATCTGCTTCCTCCCAACGAGTGGTATGTATTCGAGCGGCGGTGTATATTACGGCGATTCGGAATTTCTTCTAGGAAAGCAATTTCGGCGGCTACGGCTTCTTTAGCGATCCTTACATTTCGTTTCTTCTGCGGGTCTTTGTTAGTGACGGAATTCTTGAAGCTGGACCCGATCTCGAAAACGGAAGGTCTTACGGGAAGATCTGTACCCTCCACGGTAACGGGTCCATCATAATCTCGGATTTCTTTCCCCTTAGATTTGGCAAAAGTCGGGGTAGGTGCGGAAACAACTAGACCGGTGGGGGTAGAAAGAACGGTCCTCCGTGGGCGGCGGTATTCCTCTTAGTCGGGATCCTTTGCGGAGGAGGGAATTCTTGGGTTGACCTAAGGTTGAACTCGACGGCGGCTCTTCGGCTTCGGATACCTTGTTCATCGGTGCGAAAGGGAGACGTCGGTGACCTTGACGTTCGTGTTTTCAAATCCTTGTCCAAATCGGATGATTCCATTGTCGGGCAACTCATCCTTATAGACGGCGAGGTCCGGTCCATTGGTGAAGGAGAAAATCGGTTTCGGGGCTTCCATTTACGGGGTAGATTCAGGTTGTCGGTCCCAAGTTATGCTTCTTTTCTTTAGGACGAAAAGAAAGGAATTGAAAAGAGTCCGAACTCATTCATGTTCATGTATTTATAAAAAGGAATCACTTATTAAAAGAATCACTTATTAGAGGGTTTGTTTATTTAGAACGGAGTGTTCGAAGGTGTAGAGAAAGTAAGGAATCGAATCGGAGTTGGAAAGGAAAAGAGAGTCTTAAGCAAGACTTCTCGACTCGAAGGATCACTCCTAAACTAACACTTATTGGGGGTCCACCCCACCTCGAAATGAGGTAAAAGGATCTCGGAACCTCTCGTTTATGGGTGTCTAAACGGTGGCTCCTAAATCCGAGAGAATGTTGGTTATACTTGTTCGAGGTAGAAATGAACACGGTATTCCAACGGAAAGAAGGGTAGTTTGATCCATTAGGGACATGGATACACTACCGATTTTTGAAAGCAGAACTATTTGATTAAAATGGAGAGAGGAACTTTTCCCCAGCGGAGTCGCCAGAAATATGTCGGCATATTTTTTAGGTTGTGTGATATTTTAAAAAGGGGTCGCCTAACAGAAGTTGTCGGCGAATTTTAAATTTAAATATAGATAAATAATTTGAGAAAGTAATATTTGATTTTGAAAATAATTTTAAATTTGAAAATTTTAAGATATGAAATCGAAGCGATCTCACATCCAGAATAGTTTATATAAACGAGCGCCGCACCACGAGCCGTGTATCTATCCCGAAGAATAAACACACTTGCTTGATAATGGGGCTCGATTAAATAAACTAGAAAGGTTTGTGACATCCGTTTGGTCTGCGAACCAATTTTATAAGCTAACAAATTCACTGCTTAATATGAAACTATTAAACGGGGTTTATATTACACAGGTTCTTAAAGTTCCCTATAAGGGCAAGCCCCTATAGTTAATTACATCTTAAGTGACGGGAATCACCTAAGAAAACTCTCGATAATAATCGATAATTACGCTCTCGAGAATTTGAAAGTTTAAGTTTTCGAAAGGATTGAATTTTGGAAATTTCGATAGGGAATGGATCAAATTTAGAACATTTTTATTTTGGGAATCGAAGGGAGAAAAGTAGGAGAGATCACGGATTCGAAGCGGACTTCGGTAATCTCCAGACTATCACATTGTTTGGCTTGGATTTAGGAAAGTCCTAATGTTTATTTAATGTTTTAATCTTGCCGATTTTAATTAATTAGGGCTTATATTTATATGATAGAATCATACAAATTGCACTAGAAGATATGAGGGTTTATGTCGTATCGGACGACTACCTCGGAATCTAAGACCGGTTAGGGCTTAATTTGCGATGCAAATGCACTAACGAAGAGTTGAGGATTTTATGTTGCACTAAGCGAACTACCTCGAAGTCTATGGCTTTGTTATTTAATTCTAAGAAAGTTTTGTTGAAGTAGGTTCGAGTTTCTTGCGACGACGATGGCCGTCTTGCCCACCATGCTCAGAGCTCCTTGTTGTTGCAGAGGTTTAGTTTTAGAAATCATAAATCGAGAGATGAGAGAAGTGTTACGGTTTAGAGAAGTCTTAATTTCCAAGTGTTTTTTGTGTTTTAATTAAAACGGATCTTAAAGTTGATTAAACGAGACCGATTAAGATCCCGCGGTTCCGTCGTCCCGACACCGTTATTTTCATCGAATTCACTTAGTCAGGATGAATTTGCTAAACTCGACTAAATGAGTTCCGCACTTTCATTTAGGCAGTGGGAAATCCAGTTAGCAACACGTGGGTTACATCATCAGAGGTATTCCGATCATTCGATGAGACGTTTTAATTTAGTTGTAGTTGTAGTTTTGTTGTTACGTTTGTGATTAAATTTTGAGTTGTCTTATATTTTGAAATGTTGTGGAGGTGAATTTTATCTTGTAGTGTCTTTTATTTTAATTTTGGGTTTCGGTTTTGGTTTACGTCCTAAAGGTGTAGGTTTTCATGCAAGCTGTTGTTTATCATGCAAGAAAAATAAGCGCGATGCGATTAAATAAATTGCGATAAAATAAATTGCAATAAAATAAAAGCGTACTCGGAGGGTCTTCCCGTCATTCCAAGTTGCACTTAAAACATAGTTAGAATATTTAAGCAAGTTCCTAGGTAAAGCTAAGGGAAAGGTTTATGGTTTTCTACCGAGTTCTAATCCTATAGCTAGTCATTTCTATGACGTCTAGGTTCTTTGTGTTTTTGGTTTGAAGACGATTTTCTTCATCGAAGAACGATTAAGTTCGATTGTTCTTGTAAATATCCTATCATATTGAGGAAGTGCTTAAGAAGAATCTTAAACATCTTTTCGATATTTCTAGGATTGTTTTAAGTCAGAATGAATTTAATTGTGTAAATGAATCGATCGTCAGAGGTTTTGAAGTTTTGTTAACTTGCTCGGTGAACTAGGACATTTGAATGTCACTATAAGTGAAGTAACATTTCATTTTAATGTTATATTTAGGAGTTATGATAACTAAAGCTCCTAAGGGCGAAATGATTCTTAATGATTTGTGATTCAATTTAAGTTCGAATTAATGATTTAAGTTTGGAATAGTGTTCGAGTTATCTTAGATTTATTTCTTACATGTCTTAAGTGAGGTTATTTAATTTAACTTAATTTAATTTAATTTAATTTATTTTAATTTAATTTATTTAATTTAATTTGATTTGATTTAATTTAATTCAATTTAATTTATTTGATTTAATTTCTTAATTTAATTTAATTTAATTTTAATTTAATTTAATTTAATTTTAATTTAATTTAATTTAATTTAATTTAATTTAATTTAATTTAATTTAATTTAATTTAATTTAATTTAATTTTATTTATTTATTTAATTTAATTTAATTTAATTTTATTTATTTATTGATTTAATGTATTTAATTCATTTAATTTAATTTAATTTGTTTATTTAATTTAACTTAATTTTAATTTAATTTAATTCAACTTTTAATCTTAATTTAATTTAATTTAATTGAAATTTTTTGAAAGAGTTTAATGATTTAATTTTTATTTTAATGATTAAGTCTTTTAATATTTTAAATTTGAGTTATCATTTTAATTAAGAGTTGAGTATTAATGAGATGATTAATTTAGGGATTTTTAAATTAAAGAATAAATCTCTTCCTAATAATATCCCTATTTTAATAATTCCAAATTTATTATTCTTCCAAATTCAATTAATTATTTACTTAAAGTTTAATCATTTTAAATTACTTAATGGGTTTCTACCCTTCAATTATTTAAATTTCAATCATCCAAATCAAATTAAGATCAAAATATTTTACTTGTTAAAATTTTTATTAAACCTAAAGTCTTAATTAAGGGTTAAAATTTTAATTACCATTTTGCCCTTTAAGCCTAATAATTTCATAACTCACTAAATTGAACTCAAATGAACTTGAAATTTTTATGTGACTTCACTTATGTGTCAATAAAGACATGAGAGGAGAAAATGTGATTTTTCTGTATTTAATTTATTTATATAATTATTTTTAGTAGAAAATAGAAATTTCCAAGGAAAATTCAATAATATGACCAAGGGAAAGTTTCTGTCCTTAAGAAAATTAGGGGACATTCCTAATGACCAGAGGACCACTTGGACCAAATTTTGTAATTTTTTGAATTATATTTTATTTATTAGAATTATTTTAAGTTCTGGAGTATTAATTAATTTAAAAATAAAATAAATGTTGAAAAATAAATTTTATAATTTTTAAAATTCTCTCTGATATCAAGGATTCCAGAGAACCAAACTTTGCAATTTTCTGATTTTTCTTTGATTTATTATAATTATTTTGGTGAAAATGCTAGAAAATACATTTTTTAATTTTAAAATTACCCTAGAGCTTTAAAAATTAATATCTCACTAAATAGACCTAGGAAAAATATGGGACTTGTTCCCAAGTGATTAAAATTCAAAATATAACATTTTAGTGAATTTTATTATTTTTGTGATTTTTATTATTTTTTAATTATTAAAAATATTAAAATAATATTAAAAATCAACTTTTTTAGAAAATTGAAATTTTAATTTTCTTAAACTCCCCTGATATCAGAGAGACTCCAAAACCAATTTGGTGAATTTTTGAAAGATATTTTGAAAGTTATGAATTTTTAAAGTTTAAAATGGCTAAGTGGCTTAATCGACCCGATTAGTGGGGCTAACCAAGTCCAATTGACCTCAAATTTTTATGATGGGTTCCTCTGATCCTAAAGGTCAGTGGAGAATTGATTTCAAGTCAATTTGATCTATGGTTAACTCTAATTAATTAGAAACCTATTTTGGGTGTTTAAGCCGATTAGGGTTAATTTAAGTGAATTAACTCAAATCCTATTTTTCCTAGGGTTCTGCTGGTCATAAGGAACATCACCAAATTTTCCTAGAATTTATTTCACAACATGCTAATTTTTGAAATTAAAATACTTAAATCAGCAACATGCATTTGAAAAATCAATAACTTTTCACGAGAGATGGCCTCGACCTTGGAAAATTCGGGGAATGTTCCCAAGTTCAGAGGCTTCAAAGCCCTATGGTCTCATGCCATGGTGAATTGTATACATGCATGGAGAATTAAAACAATGCAGGGAGTAAATAATTAATTAAAAATAAAATACTTGGACAAAATTAATTAATTTCTTTTCCACATTATTCTCCTCCGTTCACTGAGCGAGAGGGTATTTTTATTTTATTTTTGTGATTTTTCTACACAAAGATATGGATTTTTAAAGTTACGGGAATTAAATAAATAGAAAATATTCCTATTTATCTACTTATCCACGCGGCGCCGCGTCGACCTCGGCGGCTCCGAAATGCCGCGTGGCGCGCTCCCGTTCGACGCCGCCATCCGAGTCGGCAGCCGGGCCCCGCGGTTCTCGTACGCGTCTCCCGGTCCGACGCCATCCGAGCCGTCCGTCCGCGCGTGTATTAAATGGACGGCATCCGTTCATCGTCCATGGCGGGTGTGATCCGTGACCGTCCACACTCTAACCCTAAGAACTCGCTCGATTCTCGATGGATTTTCGTGTTCTTATGCTCTATGGATTCGTCTTGAAGAGACGAACACATCCATACGGTAAACATGCATTGAAATTAAGGCATTTGAAATGGAGAATCTCCGAAGCTCGGGATGAAGAATTAGCTCATACCTTTGCTCGGAGAAGTGAAGCTTCGATGCGAGAGTTGTTGCACCTTCGATTGGATCTGGCGAGCTCCGGATGAAGTCTCTCGGTGCAGTGAATTGTCTAGGTTGAACTTCGACCACGGTCGATCACAAAGCTTGGAGTCCGGAGCAGCTGGGTGGCACTGGAGATGGGGCTTTTGCTGGTGGACACCTTCCCTTGGTGCGGTGAAGGTGTAGGACCAATCAATTTGGGGATTGGTTCAACTGTGGGGAAGTGTCCTGGTTTTGGGCTTGGATTTCGACTACGAAATTGAGCTCGCGAGAGAAGAAATGGCGGGGGGATCTCACTTGGGGATCAAGTGCTCGTGTATGAGGAGGGGTACGGAACAATTTTGGCGAGTTTTGGCGAGGTTTGTGCAACTCTCCTCTCATGGCCGTGAGGGGGTGGTGTTTAAATAGGCATGGGTGGAGGGCCTCCTGGGGGAGTTAGGGCTTGGGATCGAGCTTCTTCTGGTGAGGAGAAGAACGGCCATGGTGACCACTAGGCATGGGGCGGCTCGGCGAGGGAGAATTCCAAAGTTTGGCTCCTCCCGAGGTTTCGGCCATGGTGTTTTCCGGCGGACGGTGGTGGCCGGCCAGGGCATGGGTCACCCTCGTGGTCGGGTGGGTCGGGGCTCGATGTTTGTGAAGGCGATTGGTGGTTGCCATGTGTAAAGTGGTGGAATCGAAATGGAATGGGGAAGGAGTCATTTTTGCTTCAATTTGGTCGACCCATGATTTTGGGCTTGGTTCACCTCCCCATGATCTGGTTTTGAGCTGGAAAGAGTCACTTGGGTCGGCTCGCCATGGAGTGGTGAAGTCTCCATCAGGATTAGGTGGCAAAGCATGTGTTTAGAGTGTGACATGCTTAAGGTAAAAAAGGCTTAATGAAAGGATTAGAAAAGGAGCCCCTCCT